>OZ026619.1:46595529-46683029 GCA_964020975.1 Hermodice carunculata
TCACACACACACACACACACACACACACACAAACAAACAAACAAAACAAAAAAAACTGTTGGTGTCTTTAAGCGTCTACAGTACCAGTTGAACAGAAAAGCTCTTGAATCTCTCTACTTTCCCTCTGGATGTCCTTGCCTCAAATACACCAGTGTGGTCCTAATCTGGATGCGCAAAGCATGACAGGGATAGACTTGAAACTATTCAGCTGGCTCCAGCCGGGGTGGTGACAGGGACTTTTCCTCACACTAGCCTCCAACATATTCACTAAGAGACTGACTAGTAAGAGTAGCTGAAGGTAGACGAAAACAAAAGCTGATACTTTTGTTTAAAACTGTTAATAGAATAGCTCTAGCATACCTTTCTAGATTCAAACCGAGAGCCGTTTCAGCACGGACAAAGCAAATACGAGTCACTGAGGTCAAGAAAATCACATTTTATAATTCCTTCTTCCCATAAACCGTTTGTGAATGGAATTCATTTCTCCGATCAGTTAGGATCATTGAGGATATTGACCACTTTAAACGGGAATTAATTTTCCTGCCTATTAGTAACAAAGCACACAAGAACTGGTTTGGGATCAAGAACTTTATTGTATTGCGAAAATAATTAATTTGCCGCCGCCAACTGTGCTCGCTCCCATGAGCAATACAAAAGTATCCCACACACGTCCAATAGAATAAAGTCCAGAATAACCAACTAACTTGAAGCTACACTACATACCACACATAATAATATAACACATGTGTCAAACGCCAACCACCCGAATGGGTGGGAGGGGAGAAAAAATTCAAACTGGAGGTAAACTGCAGACCTGTAACATAAAAAGCGACTTGCTGCTGTTGCTGCCAAACTAAAACTGCTGCCGCTAAATACCAGCTACCCATAAGCTAAAGATCAAGCTGACCCCTAATTGGCTGAAATTTCCCGCGCTAGTCTTAGCCAATGAAAGAAAGGGGGGTAAAACAGGAGGGGTAACAGCCTTACTCTGCCGCGCCACGTAGTAGGAAATTAAACCCCATTTATCAAAAAATTGTTACCCTTAACAGGAACAGCACAAAACGTAACGAATTTTATTACTGTGGAGATAGGAAAATTGCCATGATCCATTCTAGAGTGAGAACGGGCTGTATCCAGCTGAACAGTGATCTGTACAAAATTGGCGTCGTAGTCTCCTGCATGCTCACGTGGAGGTAATTGGGAAATTATGTATCACTTTTTCTTTGGATGCAATAAGTATACAATATTACGGAACGAACTGCAATGTAAAATTATAAATCTTCGTAATTTTAACTTCAAAACTTTATTGTTCGGAACAGAAAGAAGAGGAATTTCAAAAAGTGAAAATGTGGATTTCTTTTCTTTCTTTCTTTTTTTCCGTCCATAAGTGTATTAAATTATCTGGTAGGTTAAGAACGTGATTTAAATTTGGCAATCTTGTACAACTATTTCTATCTGTATTTATGCTTACACAGCAACCCCTTTACCCCGTTTGCTTTTCCCATTTGTGGTCCTGTGCGTGACCTGTCTGTGTATCGGTCCCCACAAATTCACTACAGTCTTGTTATAAATGTACAAGAGGCCCTTGTATAGGCTGGTGAGCCTGTCGGCCAGTTGTTTGTTTGTTTGTTTGTTTTTCCTTTTTTTGGGGGGGGGGGGTGTTTTTTTTTGTTTTTTTTTTGTTTTTTTTTTTTTTTTGTTCTTTTTTTTGTATTTATTTTGTTGTGGGTTTTTTTTTGTTTGTTTTGTTTTTCATATGTGAATAAAGTTTGTTGAAACCGAATTCACTCAGCACTCCTCTCAACACACCAACCAATATACGTCTAACTTAAATGTGGTTTCAGATATGTTCGCATTAGTTTTATGTCATGTTCATATATTATATCAATTAATCACTTTTGTAATGACGGCTTTTTTCCTTCTTCTTCTTTATTCAATCCCGCGTGGCCCCACGAATTCAGAACTGTTCTTGTCGCTGACCTTTGTAACACGGGTTGGCAGATCGTAGGATTTAGCATTCTATATATTTTTCGGAACTTTATTCTGTCACCACACCTGTTCAAACACCCTGTAGAGATGAGCGACTATTTTTACTCTGCATACTGTCATGAAGCAATTGAGCAAGGTTTGACATGTCTTGCAAAAGACGTCTCCAACCTGCTTGGAGACAACAATACATAAGCCCTGCGGCCGATTTGCCGGCTAAATTAGCGTGTTGTATGCGTACGTCACTTCGAGTTCTGGGCACAGAAACTTCTCTTAATAAGATAAAAAGTCGACATATTTTTTCAAACAGTGAAATAAATAAATGAATAAAATAAAATAACATGATATACAACCTAAATCGGTTCTACTTTGTTACATCATTAAAAATGAGCTGTTTGCCGTGAGCTGGACATGATGTTTCAGACACAGACTTCCATGACTGAGAAATCGGTGACAGTTTATAAGGCTATTCGTTCAAAGATGCTTGGACCTTATGCTGGAAAAACTGTAGGATTGATTGCGGACGGGTACTATACGGAGTAAATGAGTTGCCCTGGGATTATAGTATCATGTGGAATTCAAACGACATTACAAGTCACTTTGCACCACAAACCCATGTTGAGTGCTTCGTAACCACTTTTGACCCACCTGGGCCAATGGCATAGGAAGAGCAAAATAGGCTCCAAGAATTAAAGCCCTTAACAACGCTGTTTTATAGGGAGGCTATAGTGTGTGTATTTGTTGCGTACATGCTGAATGTCTTTTCATCATTCTAATCGTAAGTTTGCGCAATTTAATTTTTTATGTAAATTAAGATATATTTGAAGCATATAACGACCACGAGAAATTTGGGGATTTTACAACAAATGTGGGGTAGGTATCATGTTGTAATTAAGATGGAAACGTGCTGGACAGACAGAACGGTAGGTTTCCTGATTAAAGCGACCTGTATAGTGGAGAGGGCAACTCCGGAATCATTTTGTAAAAACTCCTTCCTCGTAGTATTGACCGGCTACCCGGTTGCCCGCGCGACAAACGGTTTGCTTTCGGGTACCTGGATACGAAAATCGTACCCGGGTACCAAAAATTGTTTCTTTAGGGTATCCAGGTAAATTAGGTACATTTCATTGTTCCTAGTTTTGTAAGGTTCTAGTAAATCCATACACTTTACACCATTTTCAATTTTGTGAGTACCGAGTGCTTTTTATTTTAACCGTGAAACTGCCACATACTTCAAACACCCTGCCACTGCTACTAATGAAAATGACATACGCCGGCATCGCTAGGCAACACTCTTAAACGCGGTTTAAGTTCGGTCTGCAAATAACGCAACAAAATAAGGGACTGTTAAAAATGGATTAAAAAATTCTGAAGGCTTAAGTGTTAAGAATGAATTACAAAATGGAATAAATAAAATTTTGCACTTTAACAATTTGGTCTCAACGTTTGGGTTGGCAAATTGTCTCCGTAAACATGGGCGACATGTCAGAGTACACAACAGGTCAAGACGCTCTGGTCACAAACATATTTACAATTATGCATCCCCATTACGATTAACGCGTGTCGGATAAAGCGGTGTACATCCGGATCGACTGTGAATCAACATCAGTATTCACGGTAACTAAATGTGCTCATTTGTCTACCATAAAGAACCATACAGCAAGGGAAAGGTCGCCTCGGGTATGCAAGATGAGCATTTGAATAGCATGTTTTGCAAAGGTTTGTTAAGTGTCGTCGTGGTAGTCTAACGACACAACATATGATGTGAATGAAACACAAAACAAAAAAATGGAGGAAACCAGAAAGACTCCAGGCGGTTTTAATCCATAAATTTCACTGAATTACTGTGAAGATTGGACGCAAAAACGTGACAACGTGACGGGGGATTATAGGTTGCAGATGTTCATATCAGTGTTTAGAAATATGCCAAAAGAGCCTAAAGTTAGCGATGACAAAGATTTAACCCTTTTCTGACCGGGACTTGAAGGAGTCAATGGATTTTCTTGCGTTGGGTACAGTGAGTACAACCCACACCAAGGAAAGCTGATGGCGGGGTATATCATCCTGATGGCCAACATTGTTCATCCGAAATGTTTGAATTCAGAAAAAAAAACAAACTTATAGCTTCTTGGACAGTGGATATAGGGATTGGGCAGTAATTTCCACAGCTTCACCCCTGTATAAAGTGCTTAGTTCTGTCTGTATGATATAGTATTGCATACACGATTCTCAGTCTTGCCATTATCTCTTAGATCGTAGGAATATAAAGAGCACGTGTGGAGTATTTTTCAGCATTTCACTCACGAGAGATAAATGCACAAGTTGATTTTTTTTTCTTTTTTTTTTTCTTGTACACAAGAGTATATTTTAAGCGCAACCTATAAGTTTCAAGATCGTTCATCCCTTCTGATCCTAGGAAGTTGCTGTTTACTTTGTCTCATTTGGTCTAATCGCATTATATTACCCGTGAGGCTTCCTTTCAAGCCAGATAAGTTTCCTGTGATGACTAATAGACCTGCGGCATAGAGGGCCCTTCGGGGGTCATACCCCAACCCGTGGTATAACAAGTTACAACCTATATTTTCTGGTAGGTATATATGTCCTCTTCATGAAAAAATAGGTTGTGGAATCTGAAAAGCGTTTTACCATATATATTTCTGCCCGTTTCCATGACAACCTATGCCATTTCTGAGACAACTAAAATTTGTCCTTAAAAATAATAACTTTGGTGATACTGCTTGTGGAAAGGCTAAATAAACACCAAAGTGTGCTCAATTGCTCCAATATAGTCACAAAATACAGGGCTTGTTCAAAGTGCCTAATTATCATATGTTAATTTATGCAAATATATGAAATTTACATCGAAATTAATTATTGTGCAACGGATTACATACTGTATTTACTAAGATATAGTTTCGTTTATTTAAAAAAGGCAAAATTATTAGGAACAGTACTCATACAAGTTTTATTTATCATGTTTATATGAGTATACCATATGCATATTAATTAATATGCTAATATGGCTATCATGTGTCATCTTCCCTTAGGGAACCGTCATAACAATTGCCAATACAACTGATCAAGTAAGATAGTGCTTTGTACCATGTTTTCACACCCACACGTTATTTACAGTGAACCATCCCATGGAATCCTGCGACATAGCTAATGTATCTCTGGCATCAAACTATAATTCAAGATGCCTTTTAGTAAAGGAAAACAGTATATGTACATGAACACACTAAATACAGAAAGCTGATCAATGATGGTCACAGTTTGGAGATTGTACGCTAAGATTCAATCATCATCTTCCTCATCATCACTGTCTATTTCAGTGTCAAAAGTGTCATTTGCACACTCATGTCCAAAGCATGCACATAATTCTGTACAATTAAGTCCTGTCTGGAGGCAATGGCACTTTCTTGCGACAGTACACTCAATATCGGTGCCATACATATGAGTCAGGTTGCGGACTTCCAGTGGGGCTAGCTCATTGGTATACATCAAAGGCTTGAGGTAGCCATCATTAGACATTTCCCAGCCGTTACCATTGTTACCCCACACTTTAGGGTTATGAATATGACTGTTGTATGGGTGTCTTTTTGTCCAAAACCACTTCCTAGTAGTCATTACGCTATTCCGCAGTCCGAACTCTTTACTCTCCCTAAGCTAACATGTCCCTGTCTAACCTATATACAAAAAGACGTACTATTGTCCAAATTGCACACGTTCCTCTGTAAAATTTTGACATAGGCTGTATTAGCCGAAATAAATTAAAGGGTCTTCGGCAGATAACTACTCAACATGTTTTGGAGCCTTTTACCCGTACAAGTCTCCCTGAGTAGCGGCTCCTTGTCTGAGCTAAATATTCAGCAAGGACAACCCACATAATAATGAATAAATATAAACATGGCAAATGATGAATTAGCTAAATACGTGAAGTTTTGCTTATAAATGCAGACCTTCATTATGAAAGAAGAATACCTGGCAAACAAACCAAAATTACCAAATTTGTGTAGTACAGGTTCAGTTAAGAACAATTTGACTTGCCCCTGAACCAATATGTACCCTTTCTAGCTGGACAGCTTATTCTAGTTAAACCATCCGCCAGTGTTTAACTGAAGTGGAAACAAGCTGGGGCATTATATTCAGTCCCAGTGATTGTAAAATAAACAGTTGCAGCTAGACCATCTGTATAAACCAAGGGAAATCCTAACAATGACAGCAACAATGTACATCCTGCACCATAAATGTAAAACAAACTCCATGATGACACCTACTCCTCAAACAATTAAGCTCTATCTCATTGCCAACCCTGAGTCAATGTATCAACGTAATGTGTCAGGTTTGTGATATTTGAAAAAATACTGTCACTTTTGAGTTTTTTTTTTTTAATATTGAGTAAATGTGCATTTAGGCATGTCAGAAAAGAATGAGTCATCAGCATTTATGCCAAAAACATGTTATCAAATCAATTTTTCTTAACAGGATTTTAAGTACAACTAAGCAAACATGTAACTGTCGTAGGCCGCTGCTTGCTACCGATAGTCACTTGTATTTCAGTCAAGAGAATGAAATGAAAATATTAACCAGATATCAAGTACAATTAGGCAAGCTTGTAACTGTCGTAAGCCGTTACTCGCTACCGATGGCCCCTGGGGGTTTAATCTAAGACTAAAAAAAGCTAGCCTAAAATGTCTGAAAGGTGAACATTAAAACAGAATGATCCCAAAAGATAAAATTAAGTCGAAAAAAAGGCAAGTCTAAAATCTCTAAAATTATTGAAGCCAAACTTTCTAACCATCTCGGGATATTTACAGCAAAATGTGTAGAAATATTTGATCAAAAGTACATCTTTGAATCCTCCTGACTCAAGTTTATTTTAAATAAAAATTTGGTTCTAGATGAAAAGTCCTGAAATTTGGAACAAATACGACCAAATTTTAAAGTCTGTGAAAAAACGTATTATATCCAATAGTAACCGAAATTATACTGTCTGGGAAAGGATAATTAAATACTTCAAAGTTAAACTCATCTATTTTGTGATAGACTTTAACACAAAACCTGTCATTAGTGACCTGAATATCCAAGTCCAAAAACACATCTCTGAAACCATCTGAATTGTTACCCTCCAAAGGGATATCTATTGGGTAGATTTCTTTAACAATTTTACTGAAATTTTGTACATTTACACAAGCAATGTCATCAATATATCTTGTTGTTTGATAATTTTGTAGCCATTTGAAAGTCCTTTTTCATCAGTTTATCCATATACGTAAATTCAGGCCAGGTTAAATACCAGTCTGCCAGTAAAGGGGAGCAGTTGCTACCCATTGCAATGCCTTTTATTTGTTGAAAAACCAATGGTCCGCATTGAACAAAGGTATTATCCAAAAGAAATTTTATAGCATCCATCAAAGTTTCAACAGTGTACGATTTAATGTTACTGTTTGAACATTTGTTGTCTTATGCTTTCTTTGTATATGAATTAATATTAATGTATGGTTTACCATTATGGTTAAATATTTTGCTCATTAATTCTGAAAGTGAACTTTTGACTTCATCTATAGGTAGATTTGTGTGCAGTGTAGAAAAATAAAAACATTTGATATTTTTTACTTTTACATCTATGATTTTAGATACAAACTCGGAAGAATTGCTAATACTCCAAAAACAATTTAATTCACTGTTTCTAGAAATTGCATTACAGTATTTACGAAAATGATTCCTAATTGCAGTCAAACACAATGTTCCTTCTTTTGATAATTGTTTTCTTGAACATTTTGCAGCACCGTCTATGAATCTAGATTTAAAAGAGTTTTTATGTAATTTGGGTATCCAGAACAAAAGTGGAATAGAGGAGTCCTCTTCAGAAATTTTGATATTATAATTCCTTTTCATCTCATCTTTATGTGTATCTATCAAATTATCAATGGATTGTTTGTGTAATTAATGTACGTCATTTCCTCTCATGTCTGAAATATTGTTTATACCAAGTTCTTTTTTCAAAACATCCAGATAATATTTTTTGCAGATGATCCCAAGATTGTTCCCTGCCTTATCTATGTTAGGGACTACAAAACTTTCTTGTAGTTCTTTGACTGCTTTTGAAACTTCAGGTTGTTTTAGATTAACCGTATTGAAATTCTGAATGTGGGATTTGTAGCAATAAATTCTTTTTCTAGAGACTTTTTTTCAAGTTTGATACCCATCCTTTAAATTTCTGAAATTATATTTTTTCTTTCTTTGCCCATTTCATACAGTAGGAATCCAAAGCATCACATGTATCCTGAAAAATACTGTCAGTGTTCAACTTGGGACATATCCGAAATTTGGTACATTTTTTCATAATTTCTTTTAAACTTGAATTTTGTATGATATCCAAATTACCTGTAAATACATGTTTGTGGTATGCATCAACAAAATCAGAATATTTACTGTTAGACATACAGTCACAATTTTGATTCGCTGCGATATCTTTAAGAGTAATTGAAGCCAGAAATTCCTTGTAATTCATGATACTTTGTCCAATATTGTTGCCATATTTAAAGGAAATGATGGGGGAGGGGGGCTTTTATTTTGCACTCCTTTGGAATCATGTTATGAACAAATTTCAATTTGAAAAGGGACTGAATGTTTAGTGAATCAATAATTTTGTGTTTGAAAGGAACGCTGCAATACATTTGATCTAACTTTTTCTTATTAGAATCTGGTTTCCGAATACTTGTTGTGTAAGCGTATACAATTTCACAAATTTTTTTTGCGGAAATGTGTGTTCTGAGTCAGTAAGACCCAAATATTCATTAATTTTTGTCATGTCTCGAAATGATAGTGCTTTAAGAGCTGTATGCAATTGATCAATGCCATTGTGGCACCAGATGGCACATTGGTATTGGGCCCTTTTCACATGTTGCTCAAATGCATCCCCAGTAGGCGGTAGTTGAGCAGCTGATCGGTCTGTGGTGGAGGCAAGCGTATATCGTAGCTTGTCCTTAGTAGTTTTGTAATCAGTCCCTTTTCCTGTGTTGAGAACTTTGCTACATAAAACACAGGTATTGAGATTTAGCTTGGCTGGGAGTGGCTTCTTGGATGACGGTTCCAGGTTCATGATTTTAGGTTCACGGTACAAAATTATCTAATCTGCGAATACATTAAAACGTGGGTGTTCTTACCAGGTCCGAGCTTCATTTTAGAAAATAATCCAGTTCACCATGTGTATATTATCAATCATGCAACACATTTTGACAATATGCACAGTCATTCTCAATAACACTGATAATGAGAAAATCATATAGCAGAGTTAGAATCCGACATGGACTCTGGAAGTTAAAGAAATGTGCCCAGATTTGTGCTTTCTGGTGCCCTACAACACAACACATAAATTATAAAATCCTAATTTCAAGATGACATCATTTGCATAAATTTAATTATAGGGTTTCTAAATTTATTTCACTTCATATTTTTTTTCGGTAATATATATGCTAAATTTGCTCAAATTCCAACAATGCGTTCTGGAGAAAGCACTTTTGCGCAAGCTAGCCAGACCAGACAACTCATGAACATAATGCCCCCCCCCCCCCGCCCCCCCCCCCCCCCCGTGGCGGACCCATAAAATTTCAGTAAAGCTGTGAACGAAAACTGTTGATAAGACGATTAGGATTCTATGTTCTATATGCTTTGAAGCACTTTTCAAGGAAATGTAACTTTTTGCATTGGTACAGCACATAATGTGTGATAAACATCTCTAGAATGGCTTCAAAAACCCCAACATTTGAAGCCTAATTTGCATACATGTAATGGTGTCCACTTCATATACTCCAGTAAATTTGGTATCAGTATATCCCTGGAAATATATTACCTTCATCATTTAACATTTACCCCCATTTTTGGCAATTTGGCAACTGCAGCAAACAACATCAACAAATAGATGTATTTATATTGCCAAATAGATGACAAAATTTTGCATATAATTGTAATAATAATGATGTTAATCAAATAATTTTTTTAAAGTTTCACGCCTGTTGAAAGAGTAAGGTCAGTGCTACCTTCTGATGAAATTTGGAGTGCTTATCTTTAAAATTAAGGTAGATATTAAAAAATTAGTGAAAAGTAGTCATTTTCCACAAAAAATAGAGGTTGCCATAGAAACGGGCGTGTAAACATACCAAAAAACGCTTTTCGGACTCCACAACCTATTTTTCTGTAAAGAGGAGACATGTGCGCACATTTTGATATAGGTTGTGTTTTGTTATACCTTTGGTTGGGGTTGCACCTATTTTTAGGGCACTTTTGAAGCATTTGCCGCTCGCCTATAAGCCAATGTTAAAGGTGAATGTCTGCCCACCAGGCATCATGCATTTTGCTATATCAACAAACTACTACTCGAGATGTACGGTCAAGCCATATTTTTTTTTCAAAATTGTAGAACTAAGAACAAGCAAATTATTATAAGGCAATGTACTTCTCTGTGTCAGTCATGTCAAGAATATTTAGACAATAACTGCAGACGTTTATCAGTTTGCATAATTAGATTGTTTCAGGCGACTGGCATTGATGCATGTACGTTTGACAGGAATAACGCAAGTTACATTATGCGCACAATCCACCTGGAAACGACTTTAAAAGGAATGTAAAACAAAATATCGATGTAATACACAGATATACTGCGTACGAGTTTGCAGTGACACATTTAATCAACCTGCAACTGCCAAATGCATGTTTGATGTTTGATTCTTTATAACTATCAGTTATGGCGATTTTTAACATTTTCGTGTCGATCGATATTGCAAAATTAGAATTGAACAGCTTAAAAAAGCTTCTCCCGATGAAAATAACGTTTATTTGTCTGCTTGCTTGATGATTAGTATCCCGTATCCATTGGCACATTGTGACGTCTGTCATTCTTGTATACAATCAAATAAATTTGACTTTCTTACCTTACGCTCCAGTGCTTAAGTTATTTACGTAGACCATTACTTCTTTTATGTGAAAATGTAAGCATTCTAGAGTTGAATAAGAAGTTCTTTTAAAAACGAGGGAGGATTTGAATCATAGACCATAATCAAAATTCGATTTAGTGTAACTGATGTTCTGAATGGCACTATGGCACTGGTTGAGAGGACCGACGTTCCATGTTGCATGGTCTCTGTGAAATATTGGTGTATGGGATAAACTCGCGGGCTTTTGTATTGATCATATTCGTACTTTGTGCTGTGAACACATGTACTGCAGGGTATAACTGCTTTGATATTGTGACTTGCCACTTTTATTCTCTTGGTCGAAAGAGAACTATGTGCGGTCCCTCTTGTCGGATATAATAGCATTCCAAACATTAACCACGAATTTCACGTGGTACTGGTTTATAGCATTGGCAGCATGTCGGCTCCTGATATATGCCCAGTGACCGTAAACTTTCACAGTTAAAACCAGAACAAAGAAACTTTAGGTTAACATGCGGCAATGAAACTTATTGATTTATTCATGTTGCAGCCGAGGAAATCTAAAGCAATTCTGACTTTGTGATTCATTTACTCAATATTTAATCTGTAAGGAACAATATATATATATATATATATATATATATATATATATATATATATATATATATATATATATATATATATATATATATATATATATATATATATACTGATTGCAGACATGTCAGATTGTGGGGCTCGTTCTTCATTTCATACACAGCCCTCCGAAAACAGAGGGCAGCATTGTAACCCAGTAATATATGTAATCTTATTATATTCGAGTCCTCTACGCTCCAATAACAATACTATGGATTTTAGTTATATTAAATATAAAGAGTGGACAAGTTGGAGACTATGAAAAAGTATATTCGTTTTTAATTTTTCACCTTTGTATTTTTTCCTTCGTTTTAACATTATATTTTGACGCTAATTTCTGCTTGATATACATTTTTGCAAAAACACCTGTTCAATAAGTTTTTCGGCCTATTAAACTAAAATGAATGCAAATATGGATGTAACATCGTATTTGGAACATGTTAAATAGAAGCGCATAATTTTCACACAATTGGGCTCTCTCAGTTACTCGGATTCCCGATCTAACAGAAGATCCATTGCAGTTCAGAAGAATCCGTAGGTAACACCAGATACACAGATAGGTAAAAGCCAAAGGAATAATATTCACTGCGGAATTTATGCAGGGAACATCAATATGAAGGACAAAGGATACCACCTATCTGTATACGCACAAAAAATAAATTCCCTGTACCAAAAGCAGGGAAGATGATATATCAAGAGCGTAAGACTTGCTGATAAAGGTTTGCGTGAGTGATAGCCAGAAAAACAATAATAACGCAACTTCAATGTCGGCTCTTGATATGTGCCCAGTAACAGTAAACTTTCACAATACAGTCAAAATCAGAACAAAGACACTTTAGGTTAACATGCGGCAAGGAAAACCTAGTGATCTGTTCGGGTTGCAGCCGAGAAAATCTAAAATGATTCTGACTCTGTGATTCATTGACTCAATATGTAATCTGTAAAGCACAATTATGGTGTTATAAAGCTATTACATTTAACTACAGGAAGCAAGTTGACGGTGTTGTTCCGGTTATAATATCGTTGTGCTAGAGGCTTGCAACTTAGCAAATTCTGTGCCATGTGACCAGTTGTTTTGATCCTACATTGCAGGGCCAGGTAGTCATTGAAACCTAAAGAAGTGTGGCTATTCAGCAGCCAATTATCTCAAATGTTGCTTTTATGTCTCCATATAAGAAAAAGTATTGACATTGAGATGCATACGTTCACGATTTAAACAAATGAAATTAAATAAAACAATATATAAATTTGTTATTATAATGCATATAGGAACTTCTACTTGCAATAGTTGTATAAACGTATATCAGTAGTTTAAAATTACATAACATGGACACAAAATGTTGAAACCTGAAATGTCCTAGCTTCTTTGAAATGGCATGACACCTTACAGGTTCAACCATACTTTGGCGGATGGCTGAAAGTTGCATCATTTTTTTTTTTTTTAGTCTTAATCAGGGCCGCGAGTTTTTATTTAAGCTTGCTTCCGACTTCTTTGTGATATATTTTACTATCGATTGTAGACTTATATTTGTTTTACTCAAACAATTAGGCTGAAAAACCAGTGTAGATCGTTATACCAGAGAGGCATTAGGTAACTGCCAAAATGCCTAGCTTCAGCCAAGATTCTTTTTACATGTGTAGGCACATAAATTCTCCGATACTTGTCAAAAATCATAAACGTGTCTGTGAAGGAACCAACATAATTCATTATAGCGTAAGAAGGGGGGAAACGATGCCCTACACATTCATATAGACTATCGGGTAACCATTTGAAAATCCCTAAACGCTTTCAACCATATAATTTAGGGCTGGGTAGTGTAATTAGATTATTTAAATCTTTATTTACTTCCCATAATTTACATTTGCCGTCAGATATCCCTCATCTTCCCTGATCCCCAGAAAGATCTAAACACTCAGTACGGGCCACAAACTGAAGTCTCGCATCGGCAATCCCTACCATGTTAATCGTTCACTAAATGGGGACCTTTCGGACATTGATACCATCCTAAAGACCAAACAATTCTCTGCAAAAGTTTGTTTGATTTATACGTTCCATTGATTTTTTTAAAGCAACTCAAACGTTAGGGATTTCTTCATACAAAAACACGGCCCCAAGTGACTTTATTTTAGGGCTATGCCAGGCAGTGATTTTTAATACCCGGCTACCCGTGAGTATTACCCGCCACATTGGATTGCTTAATCTATTAGAAGCCACACAAAAGATACAGTATATCTAACCAAATCCCCGCATAGATAAAAATCAAAAGCAACCACGTCAACACACATTTAAAAGAACAAGACCACAGCGGGCACTTTAATCAAACAGAAAAGCATATTATTGACTGCATCAGGAAGGTGTATACAGATACATGGACGTCCTTATATGTGTCGACTTTCAGTGCATTAGAGTCACTTTTTGTCTCGTTTACTGTTGCATTTGCATGCATGTTGGTGCTCCCGCCACCAGGACAGAGGACAACCATCAATACCAAAATTCGGTTGAGAAAGGTACCGGGTTAGGTCTTTCTCCGAGTCCAGGACTTCCTCGTCAACGACATAAGAATCAAAAGCCGGTCCGAATAAAACATAAGCTACTCTAGTGTAATCTTTTTTTTTCTGCGTGTGTGAAGCCGGGTTTAATTATTATCGGCTTGGAAGGGTTCTGGTGGTCACCACAACTGTTGACTCCATCTCAGAGGCAAAACTGTATAGCTTCTGTATACCCAAGGAATACGCACTTTTTTGGCCTTTGCATTCAACATTTGCAAGTTTTTTTAAGCGGGGGTCTTGCATAAGTTCAACCATAGTTTGGTTTTGAAAATGGCCATCTAGACTTTCCCGAACGGCAGACAAAAAACTCTACGATGGACGTGTCATCCTGGTACTGAACAATATGTTGGACTATAGATTGAAAAGCACAGGATAAACATATGACAGGGTTAGGTAGCTTTGCCCTCCCGTCTGATCAGTTATAACCTGGTTATAGGCGCCGATGGTTTAAATATCTCACACAGGCTTCTCATGTCAGCCCAGGTGTCAGCTGATAGAATTAGATTCTGATTTGCATTATTAGGGCTGTCAAGAAGATCTGCATTTTAAGCATTCTTCAATTCTGTAACCCTTTGAACCATTTGAAAGTCACTATTCCTGCGCGTTTCGCAAGATTGAATAAAGCAACTGTATTTTAATTTCATATTGGGTGCTTTCTTTGAGCTGATAAGGCCGCTGTTGCAGTATGTTTGAAATGACAAACCATACGCTTTGCTGCGCCAGTAGTTGCTGCAACTTGTGATAAACCCAGCCTGCATTTTTGTTCAAGCATAGCAAGTTTGTTTTAACACAAATTTGTAAGTCATTAATAATATATTATACTCTCACCTGCTGTATATTACAGTAAAAGCATTGAACAATACTAAAATATAGATATGCAGAATAGGGACCAGCCCCTCTATGTCAGAGTTATAAGAGACTCTTGGAACATGCCAAAGAGTCCACGTATAATGAAAAAAATATACGCAGGTAAGTGACTGTCAATTATGGTAAAATGTTCTTAATGTACTTTTACAAGACATTTAGGTTGAAACTTGTTCGCTTTTGTAGGTAATTATTTATGGTTTTAGCTGTCAACCTTATGACATTTTCATCTTGACATCCAAATACTGTTAATTGCTTTATTTTCCCGTGTTAAAATTTTCGCGGCTTTTATATTTTTGACATTTCACTGCAGTTTTAATTCACTATTTTGGACATAATTCCTATTCAAAGAATGTTAGAATTCTCTTTCATTGTGTTTTTATTTTCACTTTTTTTGCCACAGCAAAATAAGTGAAAATAAGAATACAGCGAAATTAAAGCAATTTACAGCACTAACTTCAATTTTTTACCTTTTCTTTCTATTCCTTACAGGTACGATTCCATACTGCGGAGATGATCTATTATCATTTTCCGTTCATTCTCACACAAAACGTAATCGAATATAACATGGCTTTAATTTGGTCATCACGAAAAATACCAGTCCGTTCATTTACAGGTATCTTGCCTGGCCCGTAACGTCTTTTTTTCTACTCGAATGGGTGCTACCGCATCTAAACATAGACATCGCCCTTCTGTATTTGAAAGACATTCTTATTTTATCATATGTTGTATTTCAAAGTTTTGTTTGAACAACCTATATGTGCGCAACTTCTTGCCACCCGGACCTTTGATTACTATGTCATAATTCAGAGCCAGTCTCCATTTAGAAATAAAAACGTCTCATTGGGTACTTTCCATATGTGGCCTATGCTCATGTCATAGATGGGGTAACGTGTAGTCACATAACTGAATGTTTGTTTACTGATGTAAAAAAATACTACATTTCCGTGTTTCAAATGGCGGCTTTTTGTGTTCGCATGCCCATGTTAAAGTTCTGCTAGGGAGCCGCGTGTTTTCCATGCTAGTTAACCTTCACCAGGCCATGGTTATATCAAGCCATTGATTGTGCCCGAGTGTAGCCCACCCCATGTCTCCCTAGACTGCCGTGTTCGGGGTCGTCCCACCCCCTCCCTCCCATGTGGTACCTGCACGCTCTCTTGTACTCTGCATTTATAGATGTATGCTCCTTCTGTCCCCCATTCAGCTACGCCATATGTGATCAGGGGGGGGGGGGGGGGGTTAATGAATTATATAGGTGAGTGTGCTGTATATGGCATACATCCACATGCTTCTGATTTTGCAGTGAGTAGCCCCAAGGCTTGATTAGCAGCTTTGGCAGTTTCCTTGGCCATATATATCAAGTCCAAATATTCTTTCAGCCATACACCTTATTCAAAAGTCCCTGCCATATTTGGGACACTACTACCCTCTGGTTCAAAGGTGTTTAAATAATAGATATGAGTTGGCAAAGTAAGCCATTTAAACATATAAATGATTGGGGACGTGAATTGGTGTCCACCACAGCCTCATTCTGGTTTCTGTCACCAGAGGTCAGTAGTGTTCCAAATATGGCAGGGACTTTTGAATAGGGTGTATAGACCGAGGCATCTGTATTTTATCAGTGATATCAATTGGTCTCCACCCTTAAAAGATATGCACTTTTGGGTATGGCTGGGTTGTGAAAATAAAAAATCGTGGTTTTTGTCCAAGTTTATTTGCATTCTCCGTTTTTGGCACAAATTTTTCCATTTTCCATTTTTTTCCGGAGCATTCAAATTGCTTGCTAGGTTTTCCTCGTTTTCCGATTGTAACACAACATCATCAGTGAAGATTAATATGCTCACGTTTTCGGTGTTCATTTGTACTCCCTTATTTGCCTGCGACAAATTATATTCTTGTTTCACCCCATTTTCTGCAGAAAACCAATCAGAGCAGAGTCAGTTGAAGCGTACACATCTTTGCACGTTTCTGTAAAGTGATTAAAGCAAGTATATTTCCTTGAAGCCTATAAGCTTTCAGATTGTGCCACAGTAAGTTCCTGTTAATGCGATCAAAGGCTTTGCTAGAGTCCACAAAAAACAGCATATGTTGACTCACCTTTTTTCAGTATTCAATTAGATTAGTTAGGGCTAGCATATGGCCTATGAAATTCCTGTCATATCTGAACCCATTCTGTTCATCAACAATCATTTGGTTTGCTTCTGCTCACTCCATTATCCGGGCATTAAGCACAAACCCAACTAGTTTTGCTATGATGGGTACCAATGTGATGCCCCTTGTATTCAATGGTATACGGCTGTCGGTAAGATTATTTTTGGGTCTCGGGTTCATGATCCCCCACTGCCATAACCCAGGGGACTCCCCGTGTTTGAAGCAAGAAGCAAACAACCTATGTAGGAAATCTATGGTGAAAAGCCTGTATAGCCTTCCTCATGTTTCCAGCATTGTCGGAAACAACAGTGAGGTGTTCGTGATTTTAATTTTCCGGTTTTTCATTGTACTGGTGATGGGGCCTGCAAGAGTGTCTGCTGTATGTCTTTCTTTGATATATGTATTATAAATCTCCAGACAAGCAACCTGAACATCCCACTTCTGGTCAAGGCCGTGCACCGTAACCCCCGGTCAGCTCTCATTTCTAATTGCTTTCCGTCCATCCAGTGTTAGGGACATGTATTTTAATGACCCTAATAGAGCCCTAATGCGATTTGTCTCAGTAATATGTTTATTTTATTGTCTCCACAGTGGTTTCCCCGTATGCACGAGAACAGTGATGTGGAACCATAAAATAAAAGGCGATAAGGATTTAAATCAAACACTTTTCAGTTGACTTTTTACAAGTTTAGACTTGGCCAAATGCAGAACACGTATATGACCAGCAAATTGCTAAAAATATTAATTTTATTATGGACAAGTTCAAGATCGATTGATATCTTTTGTGAGGGGGGAGGTAGGTACATGTTTAAGGAAATAAACGTTTTAAGATCAGCTGTCGTTTACTTCCTGGATAAAAAGAAAAGAACAAGTAAATATAAACAAGAGTGATCACTTTGGATTCATGTTATGGCAGAAAAATCTGAATCTATTGCCTTCTAGTGTGTTAATAGTCTTAGATTCCCTATAATGTTTTCGCAAAAACTGCTGTTAAGTCTTTTGGCATCCACTTACCTGCGATCGAACATTGGTCGCAAATATATTCCGTCAGACGTCTTAATGCTTTGAATGTGGTTACAGCTTTTTGTCCAAGAACTGTCCAATGTACAGCTTTAATATGATTTAGCATATTACTACGAACCGCAATATTTGAGCCGTTTTTCACATATCTTGCAATTGACTTGTTCTCCGTTCCTCGTAAAATAATTCCAAACCTAGGACTGACATCCTTGGCCCTATCAGCCGTGATAATTGATCAATAGTATTCTAAAAACGAAATTGGAGAGCCTAACTTTTGAAGTTTACAGATTCCCGCCAATCGTGACGCATTACATGTGGAGGGCCATTTCTTCATTCATTCATTCATTCATTCATTCATTCATTCATTCATTCATTCATTCATTCATTCATTCATTCATTCATTTATTTATTTACTTATTTATTTATGTCATATATATTGTATATAATATATATATATATATATATTTATATATATATGTATATATATATACATATATATATATATATATATATATATATATATATATATATATATATATATATATATATATATTACATTAAATACATAATACACGTCGATTCCACAGATAATAGCTGTCGATTCGGGAACCCGTTTTTTTAATCGACGAAAATGTCTTGACTAAAGTTTATTCTAGACATACGTCGTTTTCATTAATTTAGTATATGGACACATCCTGGTATATCAAATTTCATTCGGTGAAAATATTTGGCCGTCCCAGTTGACCCAAGGTAGCCATTGTCTGGGACAACAATCTGCCTTGCAGGAATCACTTTGACTATGTTGTATTGGATTGACGTCAAAGAGGATCGGCCTCCCTAGCATTACGCGAAGGAGTCCGCAACGCCATATGGGTCAGATAACGATAATATTTTTTTTCATCTGTTATTCGTAAATTAATACAGTTAACATTAACAGAAAAGAAAATGTGCAGCACAGATTAACCACATAATCCTGATAATTTTCCAGAACTGTTTCTTTCACGTCTGCTGAATATATATATATATATATAGAGAGAGAGAGAGAGAGAGAGAGAGAGAGAGAGAGAGAGAGAGAGAGAGAGAAAAGAGAGCGAGAGAGAAAGACTTTCCGCTCCTCTGTTTGGTCTGCACGTTTTCCCTTTAACATGACCTTACATAACTTGGCGTTAAATGTCAGCTCACAGTTTCCAACAAAAGTGTGTGCGATATTTAACATACTGACCAGTGTGTACTGGCTGAGCGTTGTAATTACAACATGAGCATATAAATGGCACCAGACATGGCTATCTCCATGAGGGGTCCCAAAATTATTTCCTTCTAGCATAACCTCCAAATGCAACATAGCAACATAAAGCAGTTTTGCGCAAAGAGTATATAATCTTGTTTTCCCCCATTCGATTTGTCAAAGCACGACCTCAAAAAAAGCACAAAAAGAACCCCCCCAAAAAATATATGTATATATAAAATAAAAAATTAAATAAAATAAGATAAAATAGTTAAAAGAAGACAAATCGCTTTGCTGTCTTTACTTTCATACATATATATATATATATATATATATATATATATATATATATATATATATATATATATATGTGTGTGTGTGTGTGTGTGTGTGTGTGTGTGTGTGTGTGTGTGTGTGTGTGTGTGTGTGTGTGTGTGTGTGTGTGTGTGTGTGTGTGTTTAGTAAGCTCGTTTTGTTGAACGTCCGACTTTTCCTCGGATGACCTTTTTCTATGACGTGTCGAAATTTCTTTTTCGACTTAGTAAATCTGAAGTCTTCGATATCTGTACGAACGATAGTCATTTATCTCTATTTCTATGTCTCACTCTATCTTTCTATCGTTATTTTTTGTTTTTGCATTTTGGGGGGGGGGGGTAGGAGTTTTATGTGGCGGTTTTTCGTCTTTGGTTTTGTTTTGTTTTTTTCGTATTTTTTGTTGTTTTTTTGTTTGTTTGCGTGTTTGTTAAGTTTTTTGTTTCTTTATTGTGTTTTTATCGTTGTTTTTTTTTGTTCTTGTGTTTTTTCCTGTTTTGAAGCTATTTTTTCGAACTTCCCCTGGTATGCATGATGACTTAAGTGCATACACTTTGTCTTCAAGCTTCTTGTCTTTTCTGTGTGCTCCTAAGAAACTCACCAAGTATTTTTGCGCTTAAAAAACTGAGGCAAACACTTTCAAACACTAGAAGCTACATTTAAACCTCGGAGATTGAAGATAAAGATATTTAATCCTACTAATGCTGAATAGGCTTTATGTGGCCGTCGACCTCCGATTTGAGTAAGTTTCGCAAGTCTTACGAAAGTCGAAAAAAACGCTTACAAAAATTAAAAGACAGCCACCTTTTAGGAACTCATCTAACATCCAATTATCTCAGCATGATTTTCTTGTTTTTTTTCTTATGTTTTTGAATATCCAATTTACATTTTCAAATCAATTTTAACGTCAGTATAATCTGCAGTAGTTTGGACGGAGTAATTCAGTAGATTATATGCTTGACGTAGCAGGCATCATTTTCTACATCATTCAGTGATACGCTGTTTATCCAATGATCACGAAATACTTTGCTTGTTTCTTTGAGATAAAATAACGCATAATCAATTATTATTTCACATGAATACAAAGCTAGGCATAATACCCCGTGCCTAAGTTAAGACAATTAAGAATTCCTGCCTCAGATATTTCAGCAACTTGGCAAGTAAATCACCATTTGGACTAAACATCCTCGGATTTATGAAGTCCACTAGAATTCAATGAAATCCCCAAGCTACACATTCTTAAATCCGGGGATTTTAATGGATCCCACATTTTCCTTTAGAGATCTGAGATTTTCACTGGCCTGCCAATACCAACTTTTGGAATTGCAGGAGCCCAATTACTGTAGCCTTTTCTCATTCCGAACTTTAGCTGATATCCATAACTTTTTCGAACTTATCCCCTTGTGTGTTCAATTCATCTTTACCAGGAATTCGGATCTTGCCTACACACCTACGGCTAATAAGCAGATTTTGAGCAACTGCGCGTCTTGGTGAAATGTTTCTGTCATACAATGCATTGAAAAATGATCCGTTCCGACAGATTACTTATTTCACTTCCCTTTACCACGCCTAGTCTCTGATCATTTCAATGTGCTACGTTGAAACATTGTAACTTGTGTCCACATTTACTTGTCTAACTACCTCAATAATAATTTGGCTTGACAATTGACATCAACGTCAATTTAAAATCTGCCTGTTTGCTATTAAGCTTTGCAGATTTTTTTTTATATCCTTTTTGACCACAATATGTGCAGGTGACCCATGTACCCATAATTGCATGCTTGCTCACGCAATGGTGTCCCCCGAAAACACTGCATCTGAAACACGTACCGTCGTTTTATCTGTTGTCCCCAAGAACAAAACAGTAAACAAAAGATATGAGAATGTTTAGCCATCCCCAAACTGCTTCAAATAGATAAATGTGTGGACATATGGCCGACGAGGGTTTGTAGTTATATAAGATAATAAAAACGATACAGTGTGCACATTTTTGTATAGTTTTGACGATTTGTCCGTCTGTCCACAATTCATATTTTCGATTTCTCCAAAACCACTGGCCAAATCCACTTGAAACTTGGTGGAAATGTACGTGTGGGTGGGTCTTAACCAAGTTTGTTCAAATGTTTACTGTTTAACGATTTTTGATTTGTCTATGTTTTTTTTTTTTTTTTTTTTTTTTTTTTGCCAAATCTTAAAAAAAATAGTCTTCTTCGAAACCTCTGAGCCAATTGATTCTAAGTTGCTTGGGGTAACTTCTGGAGATCTTAACACCTTAATGTATTCAACAAGTGGTGCTGCGAGTTTTCAAATTTCTTTTATGCCAAAGCGTGTGTTTTCGCTATTTTTGACATTATGTCCAAAACCATCTCTCAGATTGTGCTGAAACTTAGTGGAATTGCTCCTCATAGAAGGTCAAGCCAAAGTTGTTCACAAGGTGCCGTTACTATGAATCCTAGATTTTTTTAACTAAGCTGACTTGTCAGCCAGCTGAGTTTATGTTATGATTAGCCATCTGTCGTCCGTCCGTCTGTCTTCCACAATTCAGATTTTCAACTTCTTCCCCAAAACGGTGAGCCAGATTGACTTCAAACTTGGTGCGGATGTGCCTTGGGGACGTCTCTACCAAGTTGGTTCAAATGGTCATGCTCCAGTGATTTGTGTATTTTTGTGGATTTTTTTTTCTTTTGTTGTTGCTGTTATTGTTGTTTTTTTTGGGGGGGGGGGGCAATGTTAATGAGATCTTCCCTCCAAAACCGTTCCCCAATTGCTTTGATATCGCACGAGAACACTCCCAGGGACTCGTAGTTCTGCGTTTGTACACCAGGTGGCGCTGCGTTTTTTCCTAATTTATGAGTTTTTGTGTATTTATTTTACTACTTTTTACTTCGTCTCCAGAACCGTCACTCAGATAAGCTGAAACTTGGTGGATTTGTTCCTTGTGGAAGGGTCAAACAAAGGTGTTCACTAGTTGACACTGCTGTGGACTGAATTAAAATTTGGTGACAATGTACCTTCGGTGGGTTTCTTCTGGGTTTGATCAAATGGTCACGCTGCAGTCATTTTTGGATTTTTAAATATTTTTTTTTGTTCTTCGTTGGAGAAATCTTACTAAACATTCTCCACGGCCGCTGACCCAATTGCTATGATATTATATAAGAACACTCCTAGTGACTCATAGTTCTTTATTTGGTCACCAGGTGGTGCTGCCATTTTTAAAGAAAGTTTTTATGATTTTTGTGTGTTTTGTTACTTGTCACTTCTTCTCCAGAACCGTCTCTTATATTTAGTTGTAACTTAGTGGATATGTTCCTTGTGAAAGGGTCAAGCAAGGTTGTTCACTAGGTAGCATTGCTGTGGATTCCTGATTTTTTACCTTTTTTTTCCTTCTTCTTTTTTTCCCCTCTTTTTTTATACAATTCGGGTACTTGTCGGTCAATGCAGCTTTCCTATTGCTTGCTATGCAAGCCAATAGGCACTCTAATATAAATTCACATTTGGGGCCTCTCTGAAGAAACTGTCTGTCAGATTTACTTCAAACTTGGTGGCAATGTACCTTGGGTGGGTCTCAACCAAGTTTGTTCAAATGGTTATGCTCCAGTGATTTGTGTGTGTGTGTGTTTTTTTTTTTTTTTTTTTTTTAAATCTTTAAAAAAAGTTTAATAGGAAAGTTTAATATTGGAATATCTTGTAATGTTTATAATTTAAATAATTCTGGCCAGATATATGGCAAACTTGGTAGGGATGTACATTTTTTAAGCATCTACCAATTATGTGCAAATGGTCATGATCCAGAGATGTTTGGACCTTGACATCATTCCCATGGTCACAGGACAACTAACAACAGATTTACTGTTCACTCGGTAGCTTGAGAACTTGTTTTGAGTAAGGACATTGATGTTGCACATGCAGTTTCTCTATGAAATTCATGCATAGTCAGTACATGAGTGACTTTTACCTCGTGTCTTGGGTCACAATGCAAAATAAATGATTTTTACTCTTCACCATAACTTGAGAACTACTTGAACTGGGACCTTGATGTTGCACATGTTAATGTTCTCCTATAAAGGACACACTTACTCAGTACATGGGTGACCTTGATCCTTCCGCAAGTTCACAGACCTGCAAGTCTGATGAATGTCTAGGTCAGCTGAGCATGGGCTGATCACGCAGCCCCCTTGTTAATGAATTTTTATCAATTTGGGTTATTCTCGGTTAATACATACAGTCCTTTTTATTGATCCACGTTTTCGAAGCCTTCTACAAAACCACTTTACAGATTCACTTCAGACTTGGTAGGGATGTACCTTGGGTAGGTCTCTACCAAGTTGTTAAATGGTCATTCTTGACTGATTTTTAATTTTATTTTTTTTTGGTATTTTTTCCCAAATTTATATAAAAAATATATACTGGAAATGTATGACCAATTGATCCGAAATTACTTAGGAAGACTTCTGGGGTCTTCTTAATCTAAATTTGTTCAACAGGTCGCACTGTGAGCTTTCAAATATTTGTTTCTTTTTTTTTTTTTTTTTGCAAAAGGTGTGTTTTTGTTATTTTCGAAATCTTCTCCAAAACCGTCACTCCGATTATGCTGTAACTAGGTGGAAATGTTCACTGTAGAAGGTACAAAAAGCTTTTCACGAGAAAGCGTTACTTTGAATCTCCGAGTTTTAATGAATTCCCAATTCGGATACAAATCGGTTAATGCATACAGTCCTTTTAATTACTGTGCAGGGGAAAGGGGTTTGCAATAATAATTCACAATTTTAACTTGTCTAAAACCACGTACCAGATTCAATTCAAAATTGGTGGGGATGTACCTTGGGAAGGTCTCTACAAAGTTTATTACAACAGTTAGGCTCGAGTGATTTCTGCACTTTTTAGATTTTTTTTTTTTTTAGTTGTTCGTCTTTGGCCAGATCTTAAAAGTTTTTCTCCAAAACCACTTGTCCAATTGATTCAAAACTACATGGAACACTTGAGGGCATGCCAGCGCGAGTTACACAGTACGTGGGTGACCTTGACCTCATTCTCATTGTCACAGGGTTACTTAGATGTACTTAACTCTGCAGATGATAACTTGGAAAAGATTTCAGCTGGACTTTGATGTTTCACATTGTTATGATTCTCTTTGAGGGCCAATCTCATACAGCACATGTTAATGTTTCTCTGTAAAGATCATGCTTAGACGGTACATGAGTGACTTTGATTTCGTTTCTGAGATCAATGTGCAACATACATGGAATTTATCCTTCACTATAACTTGAGAACAACTCGAACAGGGACTTTGATGTTGTACATGTTAGTGTTCTTCCATCCAGTTCAGATGTACCCAGTGCAAGAGTCCACGACCTCGATCTTATTCCAAGCTCACATAGCCACAAGTGTGATGAATCTCTAGGTTAGCTGAGCATTGGCGGTCACATGCCCTTCTTGTTTTATGTACGCTAAATTGTTCACTTGTCTTTGTATAAAATGTACAGCATGGTTTTTCAAAAGATTATACTACTTTCTCCATGTGTATGCAAATACCTTCCATGTCATGGGACAATGGAATGGATATGCTTTTACCGGGACACGACTTCATTACTTCAATGCTTTAAGAAAGATACGTACAGATGTTTAACTTGACAATGACATGATTTATAGTTGAGATAGTTGAGACGTTTTGTTACAACTGTCTCTGGAATCCAAGTATGAAGGATAACCAGAGTGCGTATGGTGTGGAAAATATTTTATTTTTAAAACCAAGCTGTGCAGTGGGTACCAGCAAGCATCTTACATTTTTCTGGTACCACTAACTTGTGCGATATAAAATGCCTTAATTTTTACCGTAAGGATTAACGCATGTACAAAGCACAAGGACGTGTGTTTGTCGGCCATTTCATTTCATATGTAGGCGCACAAAATGAAAGAGTGGAAAATATGCTCGAAATATAAGTTGATGTAGATAGAAGGTCCATCTGTTTCTACCTACAACAAAGTGTGATTGACATATGATTTCAAGTGTTCCAACAAACGTCCGGTACGCCCTTAAAGCACGCAGTACAGGTATTTCACACTGTTTACACATCGGACATTATGAACATTTTGGATGGTACATTATCATAATTTTAATTAATATTTCACACTTAGCTCGTTGTCGTATTACTTAGCATAATTGGTTCTAGATTATGACATTAAATATAAGCCCCGTCAGGAATTTCATTTTGGGCATCAGAAGCCATTCTTTACTGAAGACTTAACGTGCACCAAAACGGACAGTACCCGGTTGTTTTGCAGAAGTAGTAATAAAAATAACATCTTGGTGTCGTAGATAGATGTATATATATATATATATATATATATATATATATATATATATATATATATATATATATATATATATATATATATATATATATATATAAACGAAGTATCTGTAATTCATTCAAGTCTGTATTAATCCTACACCCTTGTGCGGAATAAATCATATCTAATATGGAGTCTTTATATTGTTGAGTACATGCGTAGACTTTGGTTCTTCCAGGCGTGCAAAAATTGTCCAGTCCTGAATTAGTACACACATGCCAATGCCAGGTACATTTGCCGCTTTCTTGTATTCTGTAATGACTCGATTTCGACGAATTTGCAGATAGATTCAGTTACCGTATTGAACTATTTCTTATAGGGAAAGGTCAAAGTTCACCAGTTTGTTCCATGGAGTATATTAGTAGCTCTATACTTACATAATGATTGACTTTACAAGATTCACAGTTTTAACAACGTTGCATATATGTATGTATATATATATACATATATATATATATATATATATATATATATATATATATATATATATATATATATATATATATATATATATATATATATATATATATGACAAAACAAATTAACATCTTAATTAGTGATATATGAGAGGCAATCAACTTGTTTTGTACTCGAAACATATCGCAAAATTGAGTTTCAGAAGCCATAGCTAGACCAGCTGATGTCGGTTACTAAATCCATGATTGACCCTTTGCGTATTGTACTCAACTTAAGTTCTGCTGATTTGAATTTCACCACAGTTGCAGAATAAAACTCCCCAAAACAACACGATTCATTCAGGGATAATCATGCCTGTATTCCAGGACAAAAAGAAATACCGGTCTACAGGTTTATTTGCTCTCAAAGACATGAGCAGGAAAAATATTGACTCTGAGTAGAAACTAATACTGAAAGACTCATTTGCCATGATGTGCTGTTACTCAGTCTTTTATGCCTCTGTTGCGGAAAGATCTCATCTAGCTATAGCATAATATTTATAGTTGTTAATTTTACGTTGTTTGGTTGCTTCCATCAGGGTGTGACACACTCTCAGCATGGGGCAAATTATAACGGTTTCCTTCTTGGAATTCTGAAGATTGACTTTACTGTTTTACAGCTAGATAATGTTTTTTTGTTGTTGTTGTTGTTGTTGTCGTTTTTTTTTTTTTTTTAGGTTTTTTTTTTTTTAGGTTTTTTTTTTTTTGGTTTTGTTTGTTTGTTTTTTTGTTTGTTTTGTTTTTTGAGACAGATAACAACACGACCAGTGAGTGGTTGGATGTGTCTTTTTTTCCTTTCTCAGCGGTAAGGGATGTTACCTATTGTATTAGATCTGCGAAAATGCCAAAGCATTGGCAACTATGCAACTCCTTCATTGTGACAATATAAAGATCAATTGCAAGACATTCCATAGGAACTCAACTGCCTTCGTTAATGACTGAGGGTAGAGTACACCGTGTTATCCGACTCACAGACCAGACAAATTGGTATTATTTATAGAGACAGTTAACAAGAAATAATTTTGGACTTCAAAGCACCGATCAGATGAAGGACAAAAACCAACGTCCGAGCTGCACCAACATTGACAAGAATAGCTTCGCTGTTTCTTTTTAGTCAAGGAGTATATCCAACTATACGAAAAGCATCTGGTACCCGACCTTGAGCACTGAGTACACTTTTTGTCGGTAATCTTTGATTCTCCAGTTTAGCTTAATACAAGATCAGCTGACATCTATCGAGAGTGATTTGTGCCATAAACGTTTAGAAAGGTCATGGACCCGCTTGGAAATATGGTGTCAATAACGCACAAAGTCAGTTAGCACATTCGTATCAGTCAGCATTATTAGTCATGTTTAGCCATTCTATGTTAATCTGAGAAAGGGACGTCATCATAAAATGTTTCAATGTAAGTCAACAAGTACCTGTAATACCCTTGCTGTGCCCACTACGCAAAGGCGAATAATTATCAGACCACGTGCACAACATAGCACGATGACCATTGATGGGGATTATTTCAGTTTTGATCGCGATTGTAAAGATTAAAACCAATTCACACACACACACACACACACACACACACACACACACACACACACACACAGATACATGCATGTACGTACACACACATGCAATATATATATATATATATATATATATATATATATATATATATATATATATATATATATATAAATATATGTATATAGATGGACGGACAGACAGACAGATAGACAGATAGATAAATAGATAGATAGATAGATAGATAGATAGATAGATAGATAGATAGATAGATAGACAGACAGACAGACAGACAGATAGATAGATAGATAGATAGATAGATAGATAGACAGACAGACAGACAGACAGACAGAACGACAGACATACAGACAGACAGACAGACAGACAGACAGACAGACAGATAGATAGATAGATAGATAGATAGATAGATAGATAGATAGATAGATAGATAGATAGATAGATAGATAGAAAATCTTCGTGACCACTAGAGTTCAAATCACGCTTTTCGTATTCGGACGCACATAAACAATAGGTGACATTCGTATTGACTGTTGCACTTGTCTGCACCAACATCCACAGGAAAAAAGACAGAAAGGGCGACTGATTCATGTATTAAGCATGGCCAAAGTGTATTTTCTTTTCAAAAGAGGCAGCATAACAAATAAATGAACTTTAGGATTTCAGTCATAAAGGGAACTTAATACATACCGATTTTTACATTTGCATGGTATTAATAGCGTTATATCTATATGTTTAAGTAACATGCCCTACTCACATGCACTCATCATTTTGGAAGCATAGCTCTGTTGCATAGCAACAAAGGGTCAGAGCAGAGCCGTAGTAAGTAATAATGCCTCCTATTGCTGTTTGTTTCACACTCCGCATTAAATACGCAAATCACTTAAAAACGGCAACCTTTAAAAAAACAACAACAAAAAAGTTGCCTGGAAGTGGTCTCCAAATTCAAACAATCTAATAAGATTTAAGTAATTCACATAAGTCTCTTTCACTTAACACCAAAATAGCTAAACGTGATTGTCAAATATTCAAAATAGCTCTGTTAACATCGGGTAGAACAAAATATTACAGAGACCTGAAAACTGCTTTGGATTTCTGTTTGCCATATAACTCTATTGCTCTAATACTGTCATTTGTGAACTTGACATTCTTATGGACATTTTCACTCATTCATGACATATAGTGTCAATTGTTCTGACAATCCACAGGTTCTTGTACATATTTCCACAGGGTATTTTCATTTTTTTTCGGTGCTTAGACCTTTTTGTGATGTATGTATGTGTGTAATGTGTTTATGCATATATATATATATATATATATATATATATATATATATATATATATATATATATATGTGTGTGTGTGCATACATACATACATACATACATACATACAAACATACATGCATGCATGCATGCATACATACATACATACATACATACATACATACATACATACATGCATACATACACGTGTGAGCGTTTTCATATGCCAAATGCAGGAGTCATGCAACTTTGTAACAATTATCTCCTTTTATGAATGAAAATATTTGTTGCCGAAATTACCTGCTCACATGCGTTAACATCACTGAGAAATGTACTCCTTAATTAATTTCTGACATACGCTTGGTGAGAGGCATTAGTTAATTGACGTAGGCGAGGTAAGCAATCAAACAGTTCATGATACGGATTGCCGGATTGCTTCTCACGCAACGAACTTGTAGCCAAGAAACGAAGACATCCACCGCTGTTTGCTTGTGACCGTAAATGATACTGCAGTGGATGCATGGCGGTTAACACAACGTCGCACTAAACAGAGCCAGTATAATCGGTGAAATTTCCCTCTGTTAATCCTTAAAGTGCTGATTTAAGATTGAATCCACAGCTTTCCTCCGAACACTTTGCGCTCATTGCGCGCAAAGTGTCCCTAGGACAGCTGTTGACTAAGACTACTTTTTGCTTCAGACAAGGCTTGCTGGTATTTGACTGAAAGGTATCTTCAATAGGAATTTGACTGTCTTAACCATTATATGTTTAATGGTAATGAGAAAGCAGCTATAGCAGTGATTAGCACTTTAAGGGTTAACTTCATGCATAGAAGTGGTTTTGCAATATGATGATTATGGCAATCAAGGTATAACATACAGGTATGCTCTGTGACAATACTAATACGCGATCTGTTTGATTAAGGTATTTGCATCAAAGGAATATCCATCTTGATTGAATGTGCGAAGCTGTTCTTCTTCCCTTGTTTCACCCATATAACTATTAGTGATACAGCAGTTTGTCAGTCAATGTATCCAATTGAAGTTTAAGCTGTCAACACCCATGGAAACACTTTTGGTGAAGGGTAAAGCATCGTTTCATCCATATCAAACCGGGCACAGACACATTGCTGAGAAGGCGACTTGGCTAAATTTCTGGTGTCTATATATTTCCATTCACAGAAAGACTTTCAACAATGGTAATTACAAAGCAGTCATGGTTGTTTATATATGTACGCTTTGCTTAAAATGTACCTGTGATTCTTAAAAGCGTATTTCCGCCTGATCGGCCTACATGTGGATCCGTCCTATTTGCATTGGAACGAATTCGTCATTAGAGTGTCATGGAAATATTTTTCTTCTACCCGTGAAAATGAAACAATTAAATGATACAGTGCCATCCGTACTAATAAATAACTTGCTTCGAAATAATGTTTTTTTAGCGTGCTACTTAAGGTAAAGAATAAAGCGGGCACTAGTCAGTAACTGCCGCCTAAAAATGGGATCTGAAGCAAAATCACCGATATCGTAAATCATGATGCACTTGGAAATGTAGTTCAATCAACAACTTGGCACCGGTCATTTAAAATACCTGCTTGTCTTATACCACCAAGCAGTCGAAGCTTTCACTTGGCAATGCTCGAAAGCAAACTATAGGAATGCCCTCAAGTCTTTCATGAGCACCGGCAATGCCAATAAAGCACATTCAACTGCCCGTAGGGAAGACATTTCGGTCACAGCCAGAGATAAAGCATGCGGGGTTGGTATCATTTCTGAAATGTAATTGGCCGCCTGTCGATAGATTTTGCCAGTATGTCACACGCGTGTCTTCGTTATCGTGATATTTATGTTGGATCCTAAGACGTGACAGACTATATGCGTTCCCTAATAAACCCAACCCAAATGCATTTTCACATTAACCCTTTCCCCCTTAAATTAAGACTGAGTCAACAGCTTTCCTTGGCATGGGTTGGGCACTAAGTGCCCAACCCATGCCAAGGAAAGCTGTTGACCTGGGGCATGTGATCTTGATATGTCTCATGTACATTTCTCAGTCAATTTTTTTCCCATAACTGTTGAAATTTGTTGAAAACACTAAAGCAGACGACATTTCGGGTTTGGCTGGTTTGAGGGGGAAAGGGTTAAATGAAAGTTTCAGGGGATAATAATTATGGTCACAACCATTTGAGAGTCACCATTCTTCTGCACAGCCATACTGACGCTCCTTATTGCAACTTCCTTTGAGCTAAGATCATTATTTCAGTTGGGCTCTCCGTTCAAGTATCTGTGGGAGGCAGGGTTAGGTCTTTATACTCCAATTACTGTCCAACATGATTTTAATCTAAGTAACGTCCAAACCTGTACTTAGAAGCATCACCTTTCTCACGTTTAATTTCTCTGTTAAGGTGAAATATAACTGCACATTTTGAGACGTTAGCTGCAAAGTTATACAAAGTATTGAAAGTAACTGTAAGGTTGAATTCAACAAGAAAATGCGCCTTTAGTCTACACAAGTTTTCAATGTTAGATTGAGTATTCCTCCGACTATGCATATATTCGCTAATCGTGACCTCTCGTATAAGGGTACCTTTCCGTGGTACGCAGTTCACAAATAATGCTTTGGAGCATAAATGTTAGCTGGGAATTGCAACAATTTTTTGTTTTATTTATTTTCTTATCCTCCTCCTCCTCCTCCTCCTCCTCCTCCTCCTCCTCCTCCTCCTCCTCCTCATTATTATTATTATTATTATTATTATTATTTATCTATCTTTTGTTATAAGGACTAAGACCGTTACAAAAGTCGTAATCGTCTAGATTCATAAATATCACAAAAACGATGCAGGCCTACTTTCTTCCTTTGCTGTAAACTCAGCATTCAATTCTGAAAGGCTTACTACTGATGCATAGTTATGGAACACACCCCCCCCCCAAAAAAAAAAGGGAAAATAATCACCTGGCATTTAACATATTGGACTTAATAACAAATTTATTTTACAATAAATCTGGCAAATACGCTTGATTTTCCAAGCGAAAAGGTCCAAAAGTCCTGTTGGTGTTTCAAAATAAGCATATTGACAGCTGTAACGCGATAAAACTTGCCGTACATGTTATACATTTACTAGACTAGAATGTTTTGAACAGATCTGGGCCAGAACAGGCACTGAGTCTGGTTAGTGCGGGAAAAAAGATGTTGTTTATGTAAAATTCGCCGTGGATTACCCAAAGTCCTCTGCTAGACGATATCGCATTGTTTTTGAGTGTTTATGCAATTGTTACTCATAACTCTACCCCACTACCAACCAATTCCTATTTATTGGATTCAAGGCCCATGATGACTACAAGGTGTTGTAGAATCAAATTTAGCGCTTGCCGTAGTGCTCCTCATGGTTGCTCTTCCCAGCATTTGACATTTGACAGTGCCTTGCATTTATAGTTTGGCATTATTCAAATGCACTTCACTTTCTTCCCCACAAATTTGCAGACAATGAATAGTAAGAGAGAGGGATGTGGCCACTTCAGTAATCAGACCACCCCACAAAAAGAGCAGATTTGAGATAATCATGTTTTTCCCGTTCTTATCTAAATGTTTATACCATTTTTAGGTGCAACTCTATGAATATATAATGCAGAATAATTTTAAAATTCAACTACGTGATAATGATGTAACAATATCCATTTCTGTTTTGGATTCCTAAATTAATAAACATCCTTATTAATAAATATTCATTGCTGGAGCACCAAACGGTGTCACAAATAAGTAATCAATTGAGGTGACTTTATGTTTAACTGTTATCAGAGACCATTTTCGTAAATACTATAATACTATTGTATTTGTGTCTTTCTGTCCAAAACCACTTCCTAGTAGACATTACCCTATTCCGCAGTCCGAATTCTTTACTCTCCATAAGCTAACCTGTCCCTGTCTAACGTATATACATATAGAAGTACTATTGTCCATATTGCACACGTTCCTCTGTAAAATTTTGACATAGGCTGTATTAGCCCAAATAAATTAAAGGGTCTTCAGCGGGTAACTACTCAACATGTTTCGGAGCCTTTTACCCGTACACGTCTCTCTGAGTGGCGGCCCTTTGTCTAAGCTAAATATTCAGCAAAGACAACCCACACAATAATGAATAAATATGAACGTGGCAAATGATGAATTAGATAGATACGTGAAGTTCTGCTTGTAAATGCAGAGTTTTATCATCAAAGAAGAACACCTGTTAAACAAACCATAATTACTAACTTTGTATAGTACAGGTTCAGATCAGAACAATTTGACTTACCCCTGAGCTAATATGCACCCTTTCTAGCTGGACAGCTTATCCTAGTTAAACCATCCGCCAGTGTTTAACTGAAGTGGAAACAAGCTGGGGCATTATATACAGTCCCAGTGATTGTAAAATAAACAGTTGCAGCTAGACCACCTGTATAAACGAACGGGAATCCTAACAAGGACTGTAACAATGTACACCCTGCACCAGAAATGTAAAACAAAATCCATGACACCTACTCCTTGTTCGTTGATATTTCTTTCAGAGATATATCGATATGATAAACTTAAAACAAAAGGATAACTAGGTACGCCCGATGCATTGTTTCAATAGATTCTGATGCGAATATCCCGGTATCGTCATGAATTTTGGATTCTTCGATTTCAAGGATTTAAGCTTCAAGGATTAAAGATTTGAGCCTTTCTTCCCCCAAAATCTAAATGTTCATTAAATGTCTCATAATTTACTAACTTTATTTACGTACCATATCTGAATTGTAAATTTTGCTTCTCTGGTCTCCTCTGTGTGAAGTAGAAATTACCCAATGGGTTTGGAGAATGCATGGAGCTGTGTCATGGCCGAACACTGTATCAGTCATGCGAATTCACTCCTAATTCGAAATTCTTATCCTTGTTTCTATTCATAGAATGAGGTATATAGCTACTTGGAGTCCTGTTGTGCTTAAACGAATGCAATCTGCAACTAAGGTTTTAATTAAAATTATAAAACACAACACATAAAGGCATAGTTACTTTGAGAGATCACAATGAAAATATACTTTTACATAATGTTAGTATTTTTTGCAGTATTCACGTAAGTTTGAGGATTAGTTTTGCTTGCTTTTTTTCTAGGCTGTGCCAGTATTAGTTATGCAGCAATGCAGTGTTTTAATTAAGGAGGGCAGCTCATCTAAGAAGACATTTTGACTGTGTATTTTATTTGTATCTATTTCCACATTTTTGGAGGTTAATACAGTCAATCAATCAATCAATATTAGCAGTGAGGGGTTAACACCTGGTGCCAATGTACAAACTACAGTATCGAGAAGTTTTTTTTTCTTTTCTTTTCTTTTTTTTTTTTTTTGTTTGTCTGTTTGTCTGTTTGTTTTTTGTTTTTGTTTTTGTTTTTTTTTGGTTTTTGTTTTTGTTTTTTTGTTTTTCTTTTGTATTGTTTTTCTTTCCCCTTGGAGTGTCGTGTCGGAGACAAACAGGACGTAATGATGGTAGTGTTCACGGAGGTTACCACATATACATGCAGGCTGGTGAAGGAATGACGTTTATTTTGTGTAGATGGTAGCTGAGCTGGGAGTGACCCAGACGCAACTGCGCTTGCCAAATATTAAGAAAGCGACTAGCATACGCATAGTATTTAGGTTCGGTGACAAGGAAAGAATGCATACTGCAGATATAAATTACTGTAATGAGTTTGAGTTTCCAATATGAAGAGGCAAATTATTCCATAGGCGCATAGTTGACGGGAGAAAAGAGTCATGAATTCTTTTGCTCAAAAGTTTAAGTTGACGTAAGTCGAAACGATTTTTTAGCATTAGTGCGGTAGTTGTTATCACGTGGTACAAGGTTGCTAAGGTAAGCATTGATAAGATCGTGAATCATTTGTAGAGTAAGATAAGTTTGAAAAATATGTGTGGTGGCTAAGGGTTGCCGGCCCAATTCGTTTCGGAGAAGGTGGCGGGGTTGTAACTAAGTGCGCCGGTACATACTCTAGCTGCCCTGTATTGGACTGCCTCAAGGGAATCAGTCAATTGTATAGTACAGTTGTCAAACAGAATGCACCCATACTCAAGTATGGGCTTACCGTGGTAATGTATAGTTTAATTAGAGCTTTGCGAGATAGCTTGTATTTGAGTCTCTTGACCAGAGCAATTCACTTTCGGGCTTTGTGAGGAAGAGTTATACCTAGATGAGTCGGATTATCGATTTCTGGAATTGGGGTACTATTTAAAAGTACAGGTAGATGGGTAGCTTTGATACTCTTGCTAGAAATTACGAGGCTAATTGGCTTGGCTGCATTAAATGTGACTTTGCAAAGATCTCGCCGAATGCAAATTTTGCTTAAGTCATTATTAATTATCCTGGCTCAATAAGTAATAATGACAGTAAGTATATACACGACACACCACACAATACAATTGTTACCATGTATGATATTTGTGAAAACTCAACCCAAATATCAAGATTTGATTACATGTAAGAAACAATTTCAATCAGTATGAAGTTTGGTTCAATAGCATGAACTTTAGTTCAATATTTACCCAATGTGGAAAAAATGTGATTCTGATGAATTCCCATAGTCTAAACCAATGATGATTAGAGTAACCTATTCATCTATTCGATGAAGCGTCTGGTATCAATAATGTACTGGTGAAATGCATTACAGATCTGGATATTTAGGCAGTTAAGAAGCTCGTTACTGCCACGGAATAATATTTGAACTAACTTATCACTACCAACATAGATTATAAGATGGGCGCCAGCCCCCGGAGCAATAAAAAGAAAGACACTATTTAATGATTTGTTTCTCTGAGCAATGTACTTCGGACAAAAACAAGGAGGAAATGCTTGGAGTCTTCAGTGGGATAAGGAGAGGCACAGGATGGATCAGAAAGAATGTAAACTTTGTGAAGGTCGACGTTTAAAGTAGAGTATTCTAAGGGAAATTGCGAATGACAAATATTAGCAAATCTGTCACCATGGAGGTAGAACTCAGGGAAATTGTCTGTGGCTAAGGGAGTACTTTCAAAACTTGATTCAAATAAATGTAGGGAAAGCGAATCTCCAATGTCGGAAGGAAGGTTATTCCACTGTTTGATCGCATCTGAGAGAAAAGAAGTATGCAGGCCCCATGTTCTACGTCTAATGGGGCGCACTGAAATTGAATGTCGTAATGCACGACCAATGAGGGGCAGAGGTACTAGATTAGAAAGATAGGAAGGAATCAGTTTGTTGTACATTTTGTAAAAGTAGACAAATTTAAAGTATTTATATCTGTCTGCAAGAGTTGACCACAAAACTTCACGAAGTAAGTTGACATGTGATCTATGTTTCAAAGAAGCATTACAAATTTTAGTTGTGTTATACATAAATCAGAGATCCACTTAAGAAAACATGCGGATAATGAGGTTTCACTCGTTTCACAAAAAACATAACAGATAGTGATTTGATGGCAAGGAATAACACTCGCCATAGCCTGCGAAGATTGAACACTGTGATTGACAATTTCGAGTATACCAGTATCATCAGCGAACAATCCCACATCACACGTGAGATTATCCACTAAGTCATTTACATAAACCAAGAATAGGTGTGACCCAAGGATAGAACCCTGAGACACCCCAGCCTGGATAGACAGCCAGACAGAAGATTGACCATAACGCATAACTCAGAGGAGGCGATTTGACAGAAAGCTGCCAAACCAGGCAACAAGATGATGGGACATGCAAAGTAACTTAAGTTGAAAGAGAAGTCCAGGATGTCATACCTTGCGGAAAACTTTAAAGACATCAAGAAATACCATTCTGGCTTCTTTCGATAGCTACAGACCATTGTATTTTATACAGAGTATGTAGACAAGTTGATTGATTGTTGCTTCGCCTGCCTTGAAGCCTAAAGTTGTAGATGTTCGGAGATTGTTTGTAGTAAAATATTCAGAGAGGGTATTAAACTTTAGTCGTTCAGAGACTTTGGAAACATGACAGAGTAAGGGTATTGGCATATAGTTACTATTTATTTGTCTGTTAGAGTTTTTGAAGACCGGACAAATGTTGGAACGTTTCCAGGATGAAGGAAAGTAAGCTTGATTTAGAGAAAGATTGAATATTGTTGTACGAGCATTACAGATCGAACGAGCAGTATTCCTGAGAAGGATGTTGTCAATATTGCCAGGCCCGTTGGAGAAGTAACTTTTAAAGACAATAAAACTTTGAAGACATACTTGTTATCAAACGTGATTTCAGTTAATCTAGACTCAGTACGGTGACTAAATTCAGGTATTGGAGGGTAATCAATGTTGGAAGATGTTGTGCATTGACGTATTGAATATGTCATATTTTTTACATTGCAATATATAATTTCGCCTTTTTCAATATTTGGAGGAATATCCTGGTGGGTTTGAGATCCCAAGACTGACTTACACAAGCTCCACATTATTTTAGATTTATTTCGTTATCGTTCAGTTTAGACTGTGATTTAGTAAAGTAAGATTGCATCGATTTTCGAATTTTGCTGAGGAAATGGTTGCGTGACTTATGGTAAAGCTAATAAAACATCTCAACCTGCAAGGAAACCTCGAGTGTTTAAAGACGTGGCATGTTAACTGTATTAAACACCTCCATCCCCAATTGCGGAAACGAATTATCTCGGCGGTGATCAGTGGCCTGTCATGGAGTCTTAAGGTGACTTTCCTGCACGGTATAAATCTTCTACAAGGAGGCTGAAAGTTGTCAATAAAGAGGAGTTGATCACGAAAGTTCTCATCAACCCAAGTATCAGATAAAGTAATAATATCTAAGTTTGTGTAGAGGGGTCGTTGTGTCCAGGATTTGAAAGTACATCAATTGGGGACTAAAAAAAAAATAAATAAAAAAAAAACTCGCAAGACTGAGAGTATGTGTTATAGACAGGGTCAACCAAATAGAATCATATTCACTGTAACTAAGGACAAGAAGCAAAAAGAAAGGATTATTTCGGTTTCGGCGGTACAATTGGAGCAAAAATACTTACAGGGGGTTGACCAGCGGTGGTGAAAAAGTCCTGTTAGCACTGTATACTGATCAATGCTTATCCCCATCAGGAATAACAGAGGGAAAGAAGGAACTGCATTAATAATGGGCATCCGTGAATAGGCAATGTTAACTCATTCGGGAGGAACATCTTAAAGTATGTCATGAAAAAATTACATAGAAGTAAAAGTTCTTTGGAAATTTAAACAGGCTCAACGTAGAACTTTTGGTATTGCTGTACCCGGCACCAACACAACGACCCATCCTCCACGGATACTGAGATGCAAATGCACATTTCTGTGCCCATCTCTACTCCTGTTATAGAGACAGATGAGACCCTTTGACAGCTAGTTCTTCATATACTTGCCATGCTTCCTGTCTGCTCCCTGGAGTGCGTTGCGTATGTAACGTAAGTACCCACGCCACTCCGTAGGTGTCGTAAAAAGACAAGGTTGAGGACTCACAATGTTCGCATTTCAAAGTAACAATTCTAAAAAAGCGAAATAAAAATACTATTTCGAAGCCGCTAGTGTAAAGAATTAATGGTTATGGATGGAACAGCAGATGTACTTCCCATTTTTTGCAACTAAAACAGGTTGTAATCATCATTTTAGAATGTGGTTGCATGCTTGGGTTATTCATTAAAATTCGATTGAGTCGTTCAGAGGATTTCAGTGTTAGTGAAATGTGTGCAGTCTATGATATATATATATATATATATATATATATATATATATTGTCTGGCACTTGCAAAATAATCTGTTAACATTACAAAAATCAGTAGCCTAATTACTTCGCACATGCATGTAGGGCGACACCTTAAAGTAACATACATAAGGTATTTTGTTACAAAATAATCTACTACGCGATTTATAGATGCACATAAATTCTGTAATGACTTTTGCTTATCTTGAAGATTAAGTTCCACCATATGTCTTCGGTGATTCTGGTGATTTGATATGCCACACTCTTCTATTGTTACTCGAGTCCGGTTGTGACACACCAGTTACTTTATGCATTGTTTAGATATCATAATATGGATTTAGTTCTTAGATCACCCTTCTTATTTAGAAACTTCTTTACCAATTTATAAACTCCAGAGCTTACATGTCTGTGTAAATTTTAGTTTTTGTAATATTTCTTACTCACTTTACTGTTTCTCTGTAAACTGAATGTATTTGTTTTCACTGATGTTTGAACTTTTTATCCCATGGCCTTGTGGAAGAACAGTCTACAAACTGAACGGGCCACCCTGTATAATATTCACATAAATATATGTAAATGATATATATGGTTACAAAACGAAGACACTTAAAAAATGCAGCCAGTGTTATTTTTATACTGTGAATTTTTATCATAAATTCCCACCCCTAAAGCAGGACAATGTCAATGAAATGTCATCAAGCTGTGCAGTTGGCTGGTATTATAGTGTGGTTTGCGCGTTTGAGAGTTTTCTTTCTCACGCCTTCATCAACTCATCCAAGATTACCAGCTGAGAAATTATGGTTGTCTGGCTGGCTTTGTTATATAGATGATGGGTCGCCCAGATGACTGAAAGCTTCAGACTTACAATATTCCTTACACTCAAGCAAACTACGACTCTGATTGCGTTTACGTACATATTTCGATTTTGTAATGTTCTTAATGTTTTTACGTCGTTTTCTGACAGGTATCTGGTACCCTATACAATACTTTTTTCCTCTGGACTAGACATATTGTGTGTCTGTTGATTGACCTTCAGTATGTCTGTATGTACAAGGCACGATGACGGTGCATACGTTGTCCTTTGGCATATGAATAGCGCAATGGTTATTTTGGACATCGCTTTCACCTTTGTCTGTTTGATCAATACGGCATTCCGGCAGCATCGTTCTGGAACGTGTCTCATATTGTACTTTTTCCTGGCACTCATCAGTTGGCGCATGCCTTAATTTCTTCGGACAAAAGTGGGAAACAGACACTACCTTCCGCTCCACTGGTTCCCTTTCCCCAAGAGTAGACATATCTTTCAATTTAAGCTGTAACCGCTTGTCCGCCTGTCTTTAATAATGCATCTTTTCTTTCCACAGCGGTCTTCTCAGTTCATTGTTTCTTCAGAAAGAATTCACTGTACGTTCCTCCTGAATTTGATACAAAGAAAAAAAGAGATGAGAGAGAAGAAATCATGTGACATTAAATCCATATATACATATACATGAATTACCGTAGCGGCGATCAGCACCGCATTAGTATGCATAAGTCAAACGTGCACTATTTACAGTGTACAATGTAAGACCAAAAACATACAGACTGTCTCTATTGCACTTCAAACACAATGTTCATGTATCATTTCTCTATTATTCCGTATGCACATTTATTTCCCGCCACAAAGCACGGGTTTGCCGCCAGGCGACCCCGGGGGGCGTGCGGGTCACATTACTGTCACAGACAGGGCCATATATTCATTTCTCACAAAATTAGAATTTGTTGAGCAATGTAAGTTCACAGTGCCAAACTGGCATTCATTAAGTACTTCCTGAGCCATACATCAAGAAAAAATTGCATCTACCTTTAATGAGTATTCTTTATTTCCAAAATATTAGTAATATCCCGCTTGTCCCACAGGTACCTACCCGTATCTCACCATATCCCGCCAAGCGAGACTAGGCAATGAGGTACACAGTTCTTGCGGGACATTAATATGCATATCTCTTATTCAACAACAGGTTTAAATCAGGAGATAACGAACCATGCTTGAGGGAATTCACATTTATTGACGAGAATGTAATTAGACTAGCAATGTAAATAGAGAAAGGCATCTGTTTCAATCAGCATAAAAAACAAACAAGATCGAAGATTCGAACTTTGAGTCTTGGTGTAAGTTTTTCAAATAGGCCCTCGTGTCCCGAAATACATTTTACTAGATAATACGCACACTAAATAGATTGGCATATCAATGCTTATAATGTAATTCCTTGGGGCAAATTAAAGGTAGAACGTAATACGAATGGGTACTGAGTATTTTTACAGTGTCTCTGAAACATTTCTTGACCACGCAAAGATGCATTCATAAGACGCCGTAACGTAATACGATACGTGCTTCGTGTGATCCCCTGAGTTGCTAACTCTCGCAGAGCAGCAACAAGTAAATCAAAACATGTTTACACGGCTCATTAGTGGACATTGTATGCTGGATGAAATTACTTGGTCGAGAGGCGCATGACTAATAGAAATATCACCACCACCACCACCACCCCCACCACCCCCATAAAAAGTGTTTTAACGTGTTTCTTAAAATCGAATTTCTGCGTGCTTGACATAGATTTGTCTGGCGGACCATTAAAATATCTGAAGTTTTAATCTTTTGATGAGGTACCACCCTGTCAGAATTGCGGTCGAGAGCAATTTGTTAAACAGGTGCACTTGTGGGGATTATTCTCTCTCTCTCTCTCTCTCTCTCTCTCTCTCTCTCTCTCTCTCTCTCTCTCTCTCTCTCTCTCTCTCTCTCTCTCTCTCTCTCTCTCTCTCTCTCTCTCTCTCTCTCTCTCTCTCTCTCTCTCTCGCTCTCTCTCTCTCTCTTCTCTCGCTCTCTCTCTCTCTCTCTTTTGTAAGGAAGCAGCAGGCACGTCATCGTCTTAAAATTTTATGGTTTGGCTTAAACATATTGATGTTCAAGAATGTAGAATATAAAATCATACTTTAAGCACTTTTATTAATTGTTTGGTCTGTTGCACATTTATGTCACTTATGAAATAGTATACACCTGAAATAAATGTAATTGTTATAACCATATAATGCACTTATGAATTCCCAGATGATTCAAGATCTTATTCAGCCGTTAGTCCTGCACATGTGTGTCCATGAAAATACTCTTTTTTCAGCAGGCTAAATTTCTTTTTTTTCTCTGTCACTTTTATTTGCTCACGCGTTGTTCTCTGCTAGTATATTGTGCACAGCCGCTGCCATCTCCAATTTTCTGTCAAAGAAAAAAAGAAAGAAAAAGGGAAGAAAGGTGTGAAGAAAAAAGAACGAATGAAGGAAGGAAAGAAGAAAAAGAGAAAGAAAGAAAGAAAGAAAGAAAGAAAGAAAGAAAGAAAGAAAAAGAAGAAAGAAAAAAAAGAAAGAAAGAAAGAAAGAAAGAAAATATTCAACATGACCCTTATTTTCTCCTATCCTTCCATTGATAAACTTGGGCATGTAAAAATCATGCAGGATTGCAAGGTGATCCTCGCGATTTCAAATATAGAATTTTCTCTCAGACTCCCAAGTTAACACTGTGATATACAGCATTTTTAGGAATCTTAGCCTTTGTTAATGCGTCACATTACGAACATTCCACATTGAATAAGTTAGGCAATGTTGACGTGCATAATATGTCTTCAACGAATCACGTTTTATGTCGTTATACATTTGGACGGATCTTTTTTTCTTTCAGTTTGCTCACCACAACAGCCGGGTTTACCTTCACACCCAGATCAAGACAAAAGTTACCACGAGGTTTCCCGGAATATATTCCTGGTATATGTCACTTTTTGGACTCTTACGTGTATCCAGATGCAGAAATGTCCACAGTTGATCACATACTCCTGGCCGGGGCGCATTATCGATTGAGGGAGCACGCGCGTGGTAACATCCAGGATGAAACACTTGCTAGTTGTGATACATTAACAGACATATAGTGACCTGCCAAGTCTAAGACATCTATTGTGTCAACTGACATTCACATGCAACGATCTTTGTACCACTCGGGTTGTGTCAACCATAATCTGAAGTGATAATGGCATACTTCCACAGAATGCTTGAAAGTGTTTAATGCTGTCTACATATAACCTGCTCCCAACCTTACAATAACATTTTTCGCATAAATTTGCTTCAAAATATGACAACTCCAATAAATACGTATTTGCAATGATATTTTGTAAATGTCACCAGAGAGAGAGAGAGAGAGAGAGAGAGAGAGAGAGAGAGAGAGAGAGAGAGAGAGAGAGAGAGAGAGAGAGAGAGAGAGAGAGAGAGAGAGAGAGAAAGAGAGAGAGAGAGAAACCATGAAAAGATGGCGATTTGATGCAACTGGACACAAATTTATATTGATATCTGGCTTGCAGTTTAAAACACGTATGTGGTGTATTTGTATAATTATATTTCTTCTTTCTACTTCATGTTATCTTGAGCTGAACTGTGTTGAATTAAGATATACATTTACCACGGATTCACTAAGGTATAAGTGTTTGGGCGCTCTCATTATCATTATATCTTTTTCGTGCAAGCAGCCTACAAACATCAGCCAGTCCAAAGGAAAGACAGAGCATAGAAGCAAAAATAATGAAAGAACGACTCCAAAATATCATGCAATAATTCGCAGATCAACAAATATGTTATTTGGTTGAATCAACGCGTTACATTTTGACTTTGCTAAGTCGTATTGTAATCCGCAGTCGCTGAGTTGCCACGATTCGATTATATGCACTTTTTTGTTAGCAGTACATTGTTTTGTTTAGTGTGAGTTTTCTATAATTGATGCCAACCCTTTCTTTCTTTCTTTCTTTCTTTCTTTCTTTCTTTCTTTCTTTCTTTCTTTCTTTCTTTCTTTCTTTCTTTCTTTCTTTCTTTCTTTCTTTCTTCTTTCTTTCTTTCTTTCTTTCTTTCTTTCTTTCTTTCGATCTTTCTTTCTTCATTCCTACCTTTCTGCTTTCTTTCCTTCATTCTTTCTTTCTTTCCCCGCAAATTTGTCCGATATTTTATTGCAAGACAATTTAACACAAAAACTCTAAACTTGACAGTATCATACTACCATTTGTGAGGTCTGATTTTTATGAAAAGGGTGACAGTTTTATAAAATTATGCAAATTAAGGCCATTTGAAAATTCAATCTTATAATATTTTCAACACTATTATAGGCAGAGGTGCCTCCAACATCAGTTCATGTGTTTCTGTTGTAAGCGCATCCAAGGAGCCACAAACAAAAAGGTGTAGTCTTTTATGCTTATACTAGTTAGGGCACTTGGAGATTATAAATGTTCAGTATTTTCAAAATTGTTATACATCCAGTGAGCCACGAGCAAAAGGTGTATAATTTTAATTTGCATATATTAAGGCGACTTAGAAATGTGAATATCTATCTTCAAAATTGTCGCGACTAGACGTGTCATTCCGGCTAGGTTGGTCCAACATAAAGTTTGTCCAGAGCTAAGCTCTCAGACGCCACTGAAGCTACAATCTCTTAACAGTCTGTGGTCCCATCAGCAGATTAGTGAAGTTGAAAAAATGCAAATTAAGAGAAACAATGGCAGAATTGTACATATTTGTGATAGAACAAACATACAGCACGCCATGATCTATCGTCTGCAGTCAATTACGTGCATATGTACATCACTAACATTTGTTGTTTACAGTCATGCCATACATGACACTTTTATGCGACCATATCGTGACAATTTGCTGTAGTATCAATAGTGATTCATAAATGAATCATAGTTGCAATAAAAGATGTACGGAAATTTGCTAGAGTTCTAATCACATGGCCATTTTTCGAGGGTGGAAGGGTGGGGATGGCACTTGAAATTCTATTTTATCAAGAATTATTGCTTTCCGTCTGGTATTTCCTTTTAACCTGCAGATTTTGTCGTGCCAAGAGCCTTATTTGCTACAGTTTTCCCGTATATTTCATGTATTCTTTTATGTAGACTTTCCAATATCGATTTGAATATACAAAGTGGCAACAGCATTCGTTTCTAAGCACACAGACATATGTGCTTTGAGGCATATCTTCATTTTTTTTATCTGCTTGCAAAATAGCAAATAGTGTATAGATTATGTGTGAGTAATAAAAATGAATTTCAAATTATCAATTGGGAGCTCACTTGGCCAGTATAAAATGTAAGTCTACCTGACATGTATTAGTGCTTGTAAGGTCTGGAATAGCGCCATTCATGTTTGTCCTGATAATTATGCCTTTCAGCATTTAGAGGCATTAGAACGGTAAGTTTATCTTAGTGTGTGCGAGAGTGCGGAATGTTGTGGCTCATTAGAAGGACATTAACTCATATGTAATTTGCAAAGATGTACCGCTGCACATGCATTTTTTTACATGTGTATTTTGAGAGTGGTTAATATTGTAAACACCAAGCAAAATACATCATGCAAAAAGCTTCAGAATGTCCAAGAAGGAATACATGTATTGTAAATTGAGGCAATCAGTTCTTGCACACATCCATCCTAAGAGTTTTTGGATTGCGTGTGTCTTGTGAACATAATATTGTATTCATAAATCTTTGGGTAGTCTTGGGTATATAATCCACAAGAACCTCCGCTGTAACAAATCATTGAATGTGCGCTATTAGAGGACAAACTCATGTTGTATCACATACGCTGCTTCAGTCTCCATAGCCTTTACAGACCATGGCTACATTTATGAACACGTATCTTCAGTGTTTTGTTTCAAGCAATTATAGATTGGCCTTGTTGGTTTTTATCGTAATACCCAAAGTAAACCTAACCATGATGATGATGATGATGATGATGATGATGATAATGATAATAATAGTAATAAAGATTTAACTCCTGGCGTGACAGTAAAACTGCTTTCTCTGTTCGGTGAGGCTTGGTTACGTTTGGCTGAAACCATATGATGCAGGCCTTCCATGTTTCTTGCAGAACAAAAACCGGAGTGGAATAAGCAAGATTATTGCATTGACAGGAGGTGCTACCAAATATTCCCATATTTATTTTTTTTAATGGACAGACTTTTCTCCTTGATGATAATCTCATCGGTGACTACATTTTGTAGGGTTAAATCAAAGGGCCATATACGATATATAACACGATGTGGTCAATCATGAATTTGTTTTTCTCGACAAAGTTCAGTATTTACATCTTTATAGCCATATGCAAGTAAACTAATAACAACAAAATATGCCATAAAATACAATGAATTTTCATTTGTGTCAATTGTCTTGTGTTTATACAACAATTGTGCAGGCAGCACGTACAATTTAACTAATTTTTAGTTTGAATTTAAACTTAAAAAGTTAATACAAAAAGCCGGTCTCACGTTTTGCAACTTTTTGTTTGGTTTGGTTTCTAGGACTGTTTGGTGTTGGAAGCTTAACATCTTACTTTAGCGTCATAAAGTGAAATATCAACCTTCCAACATCAAAGAGTCTTAGAAACCAAATGAAACAATACTTCAAAAAAAGTGAGACTCGCTTTCTGTATTTACTTATTATTGTTTATTTTGCCACAAGAATTTCAAAGTTTGAATAAAAAAAGTTTAAAAAGTTGAATCCATTTCATGTATTATGGCCTTTTCGGAATAGTAGCGTTTACTTTCATTACTTTCAATTTTGTTTTAAAAGTATTTGCTCTTGCCGTCAACAACCATCACATTGTGGCCAATTGACTATCCAGCGGCACCTTATGCCTGTTTGTCCAGTTGGGCCACTTTTTTCCTTGGATGAAACGTTCCCTTATTATGTGTTGAGGTGCATGGGAATTGCAGGCATCCGTTATCTGCTAAATGAAATTGAACTGACCTTCCCTTTTTAATGTTTTGATACAAATACAAATTTTGACTACAACTGAGCACAGTATGCAGAAGCTCCGGATTTTTTTACCCTGTTTTCCAATTTTGGATCAGGAAATATCATAAGAAGCAAAGCAAGTGCGACCAACAGATTCAGCTGAGTGAGTACACAAATATCCAAAAATGACCATCGCAGTATCATAAATTTAAGAAGAGTAATAACCATTTAACTGAACGTCCAGTTTTATTATGGGGGTGGCCATCCTGGATATTTAAAAATGAAATACGGCGTTCTATTAGAATATCCCCTCATGATAATTTTGTAGAACTAACTACTCCTAAAGCTGCATTTATTGGTATACACACCCATTGGTCATTTTCTAAACTTTTCGTGGTAACCTGGAAAAAGATTTTCATCACAAATATCGAGAGCTCGTTAATATATACCCCCCCCCCTACCAAATTTTGTTTAATTCTGGTCCACATTTCGGTTGCATTGTGAATACATCGGCGCATATTGAGACAAAATTAAGAAGATGACTGAATTTTGTTCTGTAAGGCCCCTTGAAAGTCAAATAAAGTCAAATATTTATTTGGAACTTATTATCTGACCAAATGAAAAGCAAACACTTCATCACACTCCAAAGGTATCACTGAGATTCCACTGGTTGCTGTTTGACTCCAGTGTAATGGCAATGTTTGAATGGAATGAGGATGAGAGGAAGATGGTCGGAAAAACTTGATACGCAAACATAATTTTAAATGTTGCTAAAGACAGAAGATATTGTTTCGAAACACTAAATACATAAATGTAAAAATTAGCAAGCATATTCAAACTGGTAAATTCAAGTTTTTCATTAAAACTACATAAGAAAGAAGCACTAAATCCATATATTACCAAATGCTTTTAAAACACTCAAATATAATCAATATAGCAAAGTAAATTTCACTTGTGGCTTTTATCTTATCTTATCTTATCATATAATATCATGCCATATCATATCAATAAGACTAATGTATCCATATATATATATATATATATATATATATATATATATATATATATATATATATATATATATATATATATATATATATATATATATATATATATTCATCAAAAAGTCTGGAGTTCCAAATGTAGATTGTAGGGAAGACATTTCTACATTTGTGTCATTGCTTTTCCATACCCACACCGGATACAACTACAAAATTTCCAGATAAAGCTGAAAGTATGAAGTAGAGCAACTCTAGATATATTTACCTCGCTAAAGTACTTTGTTCGTGAAACAAGTTCTATATTGTTCATATGATTCTGTACAGCTTGTCCACCGATACATTTCCTGAAGTCTCTGAACCACAGTTTGAGAGTAAAATTGTCTATTTCATACCATACATAGACAGATTATATTCACTGCTACAGCTGGAACAATGGTGTCCCAGAACGAATAGAACCAGTTGTGTATATTTTCAGCAATGTATGCAGTTCACTAGACCTGACAATCAGTGTGTTTATTTCGGACAAACTATTTATATTTTGGCTCAGCTAGTAGCTTCCGCACAAGGTTATACTTAATAAAAACATATTCATGCGGATGTCACCTGGAACCAGCCATATTAGTTTTGTGCAATTATGATTTTGATAGTTTACACCACTTATTGTTAAACTTGTATACGTGGGTAGAAGGGAAAGTAATCTCTAGTCAGTTCGTTTGTGTTTTGGAGCACCATACGGGTTGTCCTGCGTAACTCGTACAACCTAAACAAATACAGAAAGTTATTAACTGCAGTTGCCGTGCTTCGGACTCTCCATATGAACTTGCGTTTCCACACACAAATGAAATTAAGGTTAAATCATGGTTCTCGACCCCTGTTGCGTGTGGTGCAGACTGCAACAGTAAGAAAATAAGGTTATATGTGATTCATACCAGCCAACAGTTGACAATGGTAAGCAAAAATACAGGTTCATTATTTTCCCCATCATGTGAAAAATTAATCAGACCAGGATTTGTTCTTGTAGCAAAAGAGTGAAAAATATTACTTTCAACAATATCTGTCACTTAGCTTTAGACAGTTTGCAGTCTTGATTGTTTTTGTCCTGCTATGAAGTTGACATTTATATTTTTTGCATTTTTAGACATATTCATATATTGTAAAAAATCAATCTTAATTCCTTCGTTGTACCATTCTTAGTTGTCAGTACCGCTTCCACCTCATGTTTCTTTTAGTATTTCCTAATGAACGTGAGACAGGGTTGGGATATGCGTATTGTTTTATCATATTGTGTCATTGTAAGTGAAAGCAATATGTTAAATTTACGGTCTGTTGTTTCAGCTTAAAATAAACGTTTGCTTTGATGGTCCTTATATATAATTATACAAGTTCCTGGGTTTGATTCCAATCACTGAATAATTGGCCATTATATGCCACTTTTTGGGGGGAGGTGGGGTGGGGTGGGGGGACTGTAAGTTGGCCGTTGGCCTAAAAGAATATTTATTTTTTGGTCCACGGTTTACGCGTTGAAAGAGTCACATCTCAGATGACATTCTGTACGCTGTTTCAACATTCTAGAGTAGCAATATTATTGAGGGGTTCTTTAGTTATTTCAAAGAGGTTAGAAATGCAAGTTTCCAAGCCAAAATATACCCTTGTCGGAACATTGTCTGAAGGTAAGCTTGATAAAAATCAATATTTAGATATAAAGATTGTGCTGATCAGATCCGTAAACATGAATTTTGGTACATCTGAGTGTGACACACCAGGGGTATTGTGTAAAGGTCTGGCCTGGAGGTTGCCATCTTTACGGCAGTAATGACGTTGCAACCTCATAAGGCTGCTTTATTTTTATTTATTTATTTTTTAAATAGCGTTTGTAAATCGTTGTTAAAATATTGACATATCACAATTGCAATAGTAGTATCACTAGATAATTGCACTGCAATAGTAGTGGCACTAAACCACATAGAGACCCGGCCGTTCCGTGGTCACAAAACATAATATATTTTTGGTGCCGGTGGACTTACACTTGTACAGTTCCCGATCTGAGACACCTCCAAATACAGTACTTGCACTGGATAAATTACAGTGCACTGGGCCATGTCGATTGTGGCATTCACGCATACCGACCTCCATTGAACCATTCTTTTATAAAAATGGGGATTTGGTACAGTTGGTATGGGCGGTGCCAATTTTCGGCCAGGTGATTGGCGCCGAAGGTTGCTGGTTCGAGAACCAGCGGTTCCGTGGTCACAAAACATATAAGTGTCAATGAAACAATTTTGAAACATAGACAATTTAATTCCTGGTTGCATATCGATGACTTACCTGGGTGTGAGGGCACAATGTCATTACTGTTGTATTATGGGATGGCGTTTTTGGAAAATAATGATAATAATAACAAAAAAGAAAATAAATAAATAAATAAATGACTAAATGACTGCAGTAGTCACCTTCAAATGTCAGAACACTGTATTTCATTTTATCATAAGTGTTGTTCTAAAGCTCCAATTTCTATCGTATTTTTACAGCATAACATTCCTAGCCTCAACAGGGTTCACAACAACTTGTGCTTCTTGTAACGACTACTTCGGCTTTAAGGGAAGGTGTCCATTTATTTTAGTCTCTTTGGGAGCTATTTAGGGAACATTACGTACATATGTTAAAGGGTTTCGTAAAAGGCGTGTTTTTGTCTGATAAGTGTTAAGCTAGCTTTAATTGTATTTTATCACTTTTTTGAAGATTGGGTGTTATCTATTCTTTTAAAAAGACAAAATGAAAATACTTGATTTATGCATTTTTGGATAGTTTGCTTTAAAATGATGATTTATATATTTGCATATGTAGTTTGTGGTAAACTTGATATGTTATGGTCTTGCTGTTCTTAATTTATCATTGTTTAACGAGTTCCATATAAACCCTTTAAAATGGGCATTTCTGCACGCAGCGTCAAATGGATATTATGTATTGCGAAGTTGCATTGTTTATTTGTTTCAGTCTGTTGTGGGTACCGCATCCTCGGCATATAAAACTGTTTGTATATCGTGCTATTAAAAATTCAGTTTCAAGTTTTAACTTATTCTTCAGGGTGTTCTGTACGAAAATCTTGATTTATACATTTTTGGACAGTTTGCTTAAAAATGATGATTTATATATTTGCATATATAGTTTGTGATAAACTTGATATGTTATGGTCTTGCGGTTCATAATTTAATACTGTTTAACAAGTTCCATGTAGACCCTTTAAAATGGGCATTTTTGCACGCAACGTCAAATTAATATTATGTATTGCGAAGTTACATAATTTCGTCTGTTTCAGTCTGCTATGGGTACCGCATTCTCGTCATATAAAACTATTTGTATATCGTGCTATTAAAAATACAGTTTCAAGTTTTAACTTATTCTTCAGGGTGCTCTGTATGAATTTGTATTTAAAATTAAAATTACACTCAATGATTCGTATGCACGCTGTTCAGACATTTGCTAGTTTATACACATTTGAGCAACGTTACATTAAGCATCCCATATGCTGTGCCATTTAATGTGAGTATGCTATTAACCAAGAGTAAAGTGTCACTTGGCATGCTCTAAAGCGGTATACTATCAAAAGGGACACGGTGTTCTTGATGATATGCGTATCAACTGTCTCAGCTGGACTGCACTATTATTTCTGGTAAATGCAGGCACACTAGTAGTTGCACAAAAAGGTCTTCTTACAAGGAACATAAATCTTGCACCCTTATCATAACTTGGAGTCTTTTCTTGAATGCAGTCCCACTTCAGTGGCGGTTGGCACTGCAACAGTCAACCTGATAGTCTTCCAGCGGTGTACTCATGAGTAATGTAGAAAATGATCACATCAAAGTTGTAATCCAATTGCAAGAGGCCGTTTCAAAAGTAACAAAAAGCATTACCCCTAAAATAGTTATGAGAACATATACTAAAACACAGTGTCAAATATTTCAGAATGAATCCTTACATCGGCGCATAAACGTGCATGTGGACAGAAGCTTAATCCACCGCCTTGATCAATTGTAATTTTTAAATTCAAATTTGCTCATGTGCTATACAAAGCTTGTGTTTGCGAGTTCATTGGGCTTTTTTGCCACCTTCTATTTCCTTTCCACGTGGTTGATTCAAAAACAGTTTGATTTTGCTATTTATTTTAATTTTGGATTCCAGAAGGGAATTTAAATATTCTGACTTCAGATATATATTGATGTATATTCTTGGACAGCAAGTACTTCTATTGCACAAATGTTGTATGAGACCTACTACAATATTTTGTAAAGAAATTCCGTGGACATCACACGGAGAAACCTGGCCACATAGTTTCAAATGAGTAAATATTTGAATTAATTCATAAATTATATTAACGCTAAGGCTTTTAAACCAATATATACTGAACCCCAATGAAAAGTATCCACATAAAAAAATTAACACATTAATTTTGTAAGTTACTAAGTACTGTGTGTGCATATATGCATGGTTTGGAGCCTACATCAGGGTCATTCAGGACAACTTTTTAACTTTTGCTGGGTTGTTACATAATGCATGTGACTTTTGTGCACCGAATATGGCTTCTGACCACCACTCCTATTGGATGGCTAAAATGACCTGATGTTTTCAGTGGCTTTAAAAAGGGATGTTCAGCCAAGAAAAAAGCCAGTGGTCTCAGGTGTGTTGAGGCGATCATGCCGCGTCTGAACCAAGGTCAAAGACACCATGCTTTGGGGCTTGCAGAGGGTGGAGTCCCAATCACTCAAATCGCACAAAGAATGGGGTGTACTCGGCGCACCATCCAACGACTAATTGAACGGCAACAAGAAACTGGATCCGTAGATGATCGGCCTAGGCCTGGCCGAGAAAGAGTGACAACACCTGGCCAAGACCGTCACATCCGGCTGATGCACCTGCGAGACCGTTTCCGTACAGCAGCCCAAACAGCCCGTGAGACTCAAGGGGTGAATCACCGTCCTGTCAGTAGTTCTACTGTGGAGAGGCGACTGAGGAGCAGTGGCCTAACAGCCAGAAGACCTTACAGGGGTAACCTGCTGACCCAACCCAGAAGAGAAAGACGACTGCAGTGGTGTAGAGCACACTCCAGGTGGACTCGCCAGCAGTGGAATACCGTCCTTTTTACTGACGAGTCCCGTTTTTGTGTCAGCAGAGCAGATGGCAGAGAACGTGTGTGGCGCCGGACTGGGGAGAGATATGCAGATGCCTGTGTCCGTCAGGCAGATCGATGGGGTGGACCCTCTGTCATGGTGTGGGCAGGCATCAGCAACCGCTACCGGACACCCCTAGTGGTCATTCAAGGGATCCTCAATGCTAGGCGGTACATTGATGAGGTGCTGGAGCCGCACATGGTCCCATTTATGGAGCAGCATCAAGATATGGCGATCTTTCAGCAGGACAATGCACGTGCACACTCTGCAAGATTAACAATGAACTTTCTCAATGAGAACAACATCAATGTCATGGAATGGCCAGCGTTCTCACCCGATCTGAGCCCTATTGAACATTTGTGGGATCAGTTAGGCCAAGGTATTCAACGGAGGACACCTAGGCCTACTACCCGAAACCAGCTGATCCAAGCTCTGCAGGAAGAATGGAATAATGTTCCCCAACACAGAATTCAAACCCTGGTCAGCAGTATGCGCCGCAGATGTATAGCATGTGTTGATGCTCGAGGTGGCCACATCCCATATTGAACAGAAAAATTTGTGTGACTTTCAATTAGGGCAGTTAATGACATTTTTTGCCTGTAAGTGACGTTAATGTCGGTAGAGCGTGACATTATTTTTACGCCAGAAAAGTGAATGCTTTGTTAAGTTCTAAGCACGTCTAGGTATGAAATGTTTCAAGTATAAACAATAAAATACTTCAAAATTGGCATGTGGATACTTTTCATTGGGGTTCAGTATAACATCAACATATTTTAAACTGGGTCAGCATGTCTAATTGCATCGACCGGTTGCGATGTACTTTGAGGCGCCATTACGGCGTTTCGTAAATTATTTAACAGAGAACCAGCAATCCCTTATTGTACTGGTAAAAGCAGCCAGTCCTTTAGCATTTGGCCGGCAAAGCAGCAATATATTAGCCACCCGGGGACACGAACAATTGTACATAAAATATTAAAATGGTATTTTGATACTAATTCCGACTTTATTCACATGAATTATAAACATTAGGGACTGTTTAGATGATCCACTTACATTGTATATGTTTGTTTGTTTTGATGCAGTCAATTAAAGGCATTTGTTCGTGCAGTTATAAGAGGATAAAGCCAACAACCTACGTTTAGTATTAAGCTAGATTCTAGAGGAAAATGACCACCTTGGTGGTGCTTGAAAAAGCACTACCAAAGCTGAAAACTCACGTTTGTAATGTAAGTTAGCCTATTTTGTAGCTCAGATTAGGTCATTTTGTTTCATTTTACTTCAAGTAAAAGTCAGCTCAGCTCACCTAGGCTTCGCTTACCTCATTATTTTATTTTATTTTATTTTTTTTTTTTATTTAAGAAGTGCAAATTTAGATTAATTAGAAATTGTCTCTAAACCTGCTTAGTGAAGGTTGGAAATACAGATGTAAAAGATTTCTAGCTTTTTTCAATAAGCTAATGTGCGGGTATAAATAACAAATCCCATGTCTCAAAATGTTATAGATACGTTCAGCTTGGGCAACTATACAAGCTTCATTCTGGTTTGGCGATATTTAACTGGGGAATACAAAATTATGTCGAAAAACAGGCTGCGGTTTCTACTTCAGAGCTCAGGGTAGTATAAAGTAAGTTCAATCCAATGCAGAAAATTTGCCAGGGTTATATCATTTGACTGACAATGTAAATGTCTTGTCATCATGTTTCGGTAGAAGTACAAAGTCATCATGCCAGCAGATGGTTGTTAAAACACCATTTAAATTTGACATGATATTCAGAGGATCGATTTCATATCATTCGAAGCATTAACGAAAGACACATATATCCAATGTCAATGTTTAATGAAAGAAGCAAAGCACATACATTGTTCAAACATACACAATGGGTATATTTGCATGCATATATATTTTACAAGATACACAAGACCTTTAAAATTTAGCATAGAACAATTGCAATTCAATGCAATCTTGTATCAGTCCTAAATAAATATTTTACACAGCTGCGCTCATTCAAGATCAAATCAGTTAGTTATAGACCTCGTGGAGCAGTTAGGGTCCCTAGAAACATGTCAATGCCGTGACCACTCTGACAGCTGCTGCATAACAATTTCAGGGATGAGATTAGGGGGCAATTAGAGCCAATTTGATTTTCCTGTTAAGCTCTTGTAGAAGTCAAATTCACTTTATAATCTTCTTGCTATTGTAGGCAGGAAAACGGCTTGCAATCATACAATCGAATAAAAACAAATTATCAGTTTCATCTAAAGCAATGATATATGGAAGGCTGATGAAACAACAAAGTAATAAGGTTCGTAATTAAGATGCTTTTTTCCTCATTGCTATCAAGCTCCCAATATCGACTTTTCAATCACGATTACGAGTCTTTAATTTGCGATCTCATTAGGCTACTGCCGTGAAAGGTTTTGAATTGGTATTTTATTCAGGCAGCCGGACATTTTAGTCAATATCTGTCCCGGTATTTCCAAATGATGCCAGGGTGTGTTACTGTAAACGTCGCGTTTCTCTTTAGCTTTGATTTGTGTGTGTGTGTGTGTGTGTGTGTAAGTATGTTTGTAATGACAACCCTTAATTTAGGAAACAATGTAATTTGTAATCCAGAGTTTCAATAAAAAAATATAATACATTCCAATGGAAGCTGTACCTTCTTAGAATCATCGCGGCATTATCTTTCGAGCAGGCTTTGCATACGGACACGTCCACTCCTCACGTTTTCTTTCAAACAAATTGCTTGGCAGTAGGTAGATTATTTACGGGTGATCAGTGCAAGACATAACAACCATCTTGAGCTCCAGTTGAACCCGATCGCGCCTCTTGAAGCTATGGTTGTTAACAGTGACATTATGTTGACAGGTTTGTAAGAAAAAAGAGAGAAATACATTCTTAAAACTGTTTGTTTTTAGCCGATTTAGAGTAGAATCGCGGTAACACTTCCTAACAGTCAACCTGTATCAAATGTCCAGAATCATACCATACAGATAAGTAAACATGGTAAAATTATCGAAATCAAACTTCCAAGCTTTTGTCTGCTAATTTTTCTTCTTTCAGTACGCTCAAAACGGATGGAGCTGATAATGATAACATCTGTGTAAATGTTTAATTGAACAAATAACCACAATGTATACTTGATTCACAATTTGAATAGCAATCTTGCCACTTGTGGTTGAACCAAAACTTTCTTATGCCAGTGAAATTGCAATGATTGTCGCGTACCCAGCCGGACAACGCATCAGATTTCTATACTATTGATAAAGTCTCTGCCTTTTTGTAGTGGGTTAGTGACCGCAACAAAAGGAGGAACTTTGTCAAAATCACAGTTCCAGGCTAACCATGCTGTGAGCAAAAGTTTGGGTTAGATGAATCTGGACTCAATACGCCTAAAAGATAGACTGATATACAACACTGACAGCCTTTACTCCGTTGTTGGTTTAATTTCTGGGTGCATGTCGGATAATTTTGTATCATTAGTCTTATCAGGTGTTTTCAATCAGAAGGAATATAAACGGTTAAAGTAGCATGGTGTCGTATACATTTTGTACTTGATGTCAAAATTATTGTGATACATCATGTAGCCAAAAACACAGTTAGCCTCACTGATATTTTGCAGTAAACTGTGTAAAATTTAAAGCAAAAAGCCGAAAAACCATACACAGCATGTCCAATTGCGTCCACTTTTATTGTGATGTAGTTAAATATATATTCATGTTTAGATACGTTGAGCATCCTGCTACATAAAATGGTTTAGAACGATTGGTGTAGGTGAACAGATTCATTCACGCATCACCTAGTATTGAAGCAGCAAACTGTGTGCACATGGTTTAGGAATGCTTTGGCAGAAAGGAGAATTGTGTAATATACGTGCAATAAATACCTCAATTAAGCATTTGACCTGTCTATGTTGTTTTAATGATAATTATTGGCAAATTTCACATCACTAAAGTGAAGGATTTATGTTTTTCAGCCGGCCGTATAATACATCATTATTACAAATCACGATAAAGGCATTAAATGACAAAACGGAATGTGTAAGTAATGTTTTGCATGGTACATGAGTACAAGTACTCGGCAGCGCAATGAATAGTAACGGTGAGACTAACCTTCTAGTCCTAGCACACGGCTTGGGTAACATAAAAGAAAAGAATTGAGAGCAGTTGTCCATGTACTGGGACTACATGTAAATGTGTCCCTGCATCAATTTGTAATACCTGCGCAATACATGCTGCTCAGTTTCCAGAAATTTCTGACACTCAAGTCGTGACAATTGACTCCTTTGACAGAACCAACATAGCATAGATGTTTTACACTTCCAGCTGACTGGACAAGGCATCGCGGGGGTGGACACTTATGGCCATAGGGTAATGCATGTTTTAAGTACCAATCCTCAGAGTTTAGTTGAGTGCAGTTATAACAGCATTACCAAAAATTGTAAAACTTTCTCATTAGTATGCCTGTTTATATCTGAAATTTACCAGGCATTTTAATTTGGTAACAGGCGAAATAATGAAAGTGTTTTTTTTTTCTGTAGTTTTCAAGTGCAAGGTTGCAGTAAAAATATAAGTGTATATATAAGTAGATATTTGTTAACATAATTGTTTGAAATATTGACAGACATGCAATTATCTGTGCTTTATGCCCACTTTTCAACACAAATTTTAAATATGTGCTTAAAGAAAATTGACTACGAATATTTGACGGATATGCAGCAGAGCCAATCATACAGATAGTTTGTAGGGATGCTGTTTTCACTTTCTTTGTTAAAATTGTATCTTATTGAGCTTATTGATGTCAGTCGTTCCAAAAGCAAGCATATGTACAGTACTGCAGATTGTTCTAACCCTTTTCCTGTAGACAGGAATTTTTTATTTGGTTACAGGCAAAATAAATGAGAGTGGTTTTTTTTTCTGCAGTTTTCAAGTGCAAGGTTGCAGTAAAAATTTAAGTGTCTATATAAGTAGATATTTGTTAAGATAATTTTTTGAAATATTCACAGACATACAATTATCAGTGTTTATGCCCACTTTTGGACACAAATTTTAAATATGTGCTTAAAGAAAATTGATTGCGAATATTTGAGCCAATCATACAGATAGCTTGTACGGATGATGTTGTCACTTTCTTTGTTAAAATTTTATTTTCTTGAGCTTATTGTCAGTCGTTCCAAAAGCAAGCATATCTACAGTACTGAAGATTGTTCTAACCCTTTGTCTGTAGATGTCAGTAATTGTTCAGTCAAAAACAATGTCCATTCACTGGCATGGAAGAACAAGAAGCTACTTAGTTTACATAAATTTCTAATTTGTGTAATCTTAAGAATATTTTTAAAAATAGGAAAACACCGTTTCTGGTTCGAGGATGTGTCATTTTATACAGTATCTGTGTACTGGCCACCAAACTGCATAAGTGTCAATTGGTGTCTTACACGTGTGGAAATAATCATTAGACTATTTAGTGAAACCTTTATACTGAGTACGTTTTCGCAGCATGTACTCATAATGCCATAACATATGGTTCCGTGGGATTTTACCATTTATACAAGTGTAGTGTTTAAAGACCAAAACGCCATTGTTTCAGTTATGGCAAACACTTTACTGCCCTAAAAAGTCTCAATCTATTGTTATAAGTTCAACAGTTTTTGAAAGCTTTCATAAATAGTTTAGAGGCCATTTTCCTTGCATTGGTAAACTTGTTCAGCTGAGATATTCATGTCGTTTAAGGTGCTTTCACTAGGCATTGGAGGTGAGAAAATCACTGGGCACAGTGTACCACGGGGGGGGGGGGGGATCCTGGATTTGGTAGCATCATGAAACATTAGCAATTCTGTTCTGGCTGCACATTTGTAACCAGAAATTACAAAAGTGGTTGTCGAGTCGAGATGCAAGTATAACTATAAGCATGTATGAGTACAATTTAGTCTCCGTGTGAGGCCTCTAAATTACACAAAGCATTAACATCCCAAACATATTTTTAACCAGTCATTACAAAAGTGGTAGTCGAGACGAGATGCAACGATAACCAAAAGAACGTATGAGTACAGTTTCAGTATGAGGCCTCAAAATTACACAAAGCATTAACATCCAAAGACTTTGAAAAATACGTTCTTAATTTGGCGTTATTCTGTATTCAATTACATCCATTTGAAAGATGTATTATAATTTTGCATCTGTCCATCAAGCATTTCCATTACAAATTAGAAAGTGTCATTACCATATCCAAACTGTAGTCCTAATGAGAGAAAGCCAAGTCAATTCCGACCACAGGCAGTATTCCATTGTATGTTTAGCTCAATCACATAAATTTATATTTCGTTTGTAACCGGAAAAGGCCAAAAACGTACCTCCAAGGGTCTTAGGGATAAAAGAACTCTTGTCTAGTTTTAACATTTACATTTAAATTCAGCATTAAAAATACTAGTTGCAACCACCGTTTCAACAATGATCATCACCCGTACAAGTCCACAAAAAAGACCATCCATTAGAATCTAAACAACATTATAATACAATTCCATGTGTTTTAAACATGTAGCACAAGGCATGATGTTGTTTTAAAGGAGATAAACTAAGGGTGTTTCAAAAACAAAAGATTTGAATGTGCAAGTATAGTGGTCAAAACTCAACACAGTGTCAAAATTTGCAAGGACACTGGTTCAAATGTCGAACAGCAGGCAGAAACAAGTGACATCGAAACATAAAACAGCAGTCAAACATTGCAAGAACAGTAGTCAAATTGCATTACCATAGCCACAAGTTGTAAGCATAGCAGTTAAATTTCCACTATGGTTTCCAGAAGTATTGTGAAAGGAAAATTAAATGTTCACGAAAGCATAGAATCACATAAGGCATATAATAAGCCATAGACTAAGGTTATAATTTAGAACTGAACATAAAACTTAAACACACACACACACACACACACACACACACACACACACACACACACAAATGTAGCATGCCATTGTAAGTCTTCGGCCAGTCAGCTAAGCATAATGTACGTCAAATTTATGGCTTTATAAAGTTTAAAAGGTCAAAATGTATAATAGTCTTAATAATTGAAAAGGTCTACCACATTTATCAGAGAAAGAGTTACGTTTTATGAAAAGAGAGAGTAAGAGAGAATTGTTGAAATCCCTAAAGGTAACTGTAAGTGTAGCTGACTTCCATGTAAGTTTCATTTATTTTCATTGACAACTTGTCACTCAGCTGATTTAGATGCTAATTATCTATGCAAAAAAAAAAAAAGAGAGAGAGAGAGAGAGAGAAAAGTCGAACATGTATAAATTTACTAATTTATTGAAAGTTACCATATATCAGCTGCGCATTAAACACATCTAGCCAACGTGACATGATTTCACAATAAGAAACTATACTCTTCAGACAATTATAAAAACAACATCAGTCCCACTACATTTGGGACACTTTCTGCACTGCAATATGTGCAGACAATGCTTGAAGGCTCAAAATATTAGCAAAATACATAATAGTTCCATGAAAAGAGAACTAGACAACAGTTTTCAATGATAGTGATGTGACCAAACCGAATACACCAGCAAAGCCTGGTCAGACTCAGTATCATTTTCGAAATAGTAAGACATGCCAGTATACATCATCGAAAGGATCCATGACCAAAAATTATGAAATTGAAATGAATGGGGGTATCCTCTTCCTGACTTGGAACAGTTTACCAACATATTGGCACCGGATTAGACCAGTTTTACGGGATCCCAATCCTCCCGCGTTGGAAAACACCCACATTCATCTACAATAGGCCTAAAACAAATTTGGCCCTTAATTTCAATGTACAGTTATAAAAGGTAATTACATGAGCATAGTTCATAGCCATCATCCAAACAATAACAAGAGAATTAAGAATTATAAGTCAGACTACTAAATTTACATTAGAATTGCGTCTTCATACATGGTGTAACATGTAAAATTTGAATTTAGCATACATTTATATAGTAATGTTTCAGTTACACTCCTGAAAAGAGTTATGTGCCAGCCCCCAAATCAACTAAACAGTAGCCATAAGCAGACCTTGAGGTTTACAATGTTGTAAAAAATTTTATGACTTCTGCTGCCCTACATCAGTTTGGTGACTGGATTCTCTGACCATTGATTGGATAGGCCGTATCTTATCTTTGTATTCACCCTATTATCAAAGTAACAATTATTGTCAAATTGGCTTCGATTGGTATAAGGGGGCGTGGTTGCTACTTTGGAGCAGATCAAAGAAGAATTCATGTGCTCGCACGATATGCATTGTAAATTCACCAACGGGACGGTATTGTAACATCCAAGTTTTTAACAACATTCTATCCTTTGAGTATGCTATTCTCCACAATACATGTATATGTGGTTGTCTGATGCCATAATTTCGAAGCATAGACTCTTTTCTGATTCATCAATCAAAAGTCGGAGACATTCTTACCAACCTATAAAATTACCGTGACCATATAATAATATTGTCCAAAATTGTCGCTATATATGTTGGCCAAATAAAAACATAATGGCAGGATCAAATATATTCCTGAAACTTATAACGCTGCGTTATGTTACATTTTCAACATGTTTTTTCGCGTTTTTAATAGGTAAAAAAGAATTGCTGACACTTTGTATGAGAAATTGATGCAGTGATGTACTTTGCCTCCACGCAGCCCGAACATGCGGAACATGTTACAATTAACTCGTCAGATACCCCATTTAATTTGTGACCGGTGTTAAATAACTTGCCTCGAAAAAAAGATGCTTGATTTAGTATATTTTCTTTGATGCCAAATACCCGTGATAAGTCTATTTCGTACCAACAACAAACGCGTTCACACACAGGCAGACACGGTGCACATTAGAACATGGCTTTACATTTCAAGTGATCCTTTCATGGCAATTTGCCACCGACTGCGGTCTGTGCCCATATTAGTTGACACGGTGGGGAATATACTCAAGTACTACATGCAACTTGCTGGTCGATGATGTTTTGATGAGGCGTTATTGAAAACCAGCTGATTAAACGGACCGTGCGCAATAATAATGTATAGATACACGATTGTATATGGAATAAGGTTGTAATCACCAAGTCGGCCACAATCATCAAAGCTTCACCCAAATGAAGTACAAGGAAGGAAAGGAACGCATTAAATACCGACCCCCCCCCCCCCCCGAAAAAGGGGGGGGGGTGATTATCAGCTGTTAAATTTTAAAAACGCGGTGTGCAAGATTTCAATTCCTCAATGACAAAATAGACATAGTATGTGACTTTACGTATTCTTGACATGTATCAGAGCAAGAAATCTTATTCTGGTGAAGTATTCCTCTCCTTAAAACATAATCATTTTGGCAATCCACCCCTTCATGGAAAATTATGTAGATTAAATTATGCATACACTATATCTTCATTTGGTTTAGCCTGTACAAGTGTTCACGGCAGCCACAATAGAAAGTATTTATGACAACAAAAATACTTGTCGTGACAAATACAAACTTCGTCACAAACACTTCAAGGTGCCCGACATTAAATTCAGTTCTTCATATAGCACATGTTTATGCATACTTATATATCAATAAAACTATTTATTGTTGCATCTGAAAATAACAACGTTTGATTATATATGTATAATATATATATATATGTATAATATATATATATATATATATATATATATATATATATATATATATATATATATATATATTTATATACATGGGGTGTATGCATGCATGCGTGCATATGAGAGTTTTTTATTTTATTGAAATTTGAAAGTTGACGAGCATCATTTTTCGCAAAGTGTCAAATGAGCTGTACAAAAAAACTTTAAAAAACTAGAAACGAATATTCGCATCACAGCAAATCTGTCTGGGTGCCTTCAAAATGAGAACAGTTTGAAATGATACACTTTGCCATTCTTGAACATAATATAAATTATGTGCAATAGCCTATTTTTTATAAATTAAAATGATCAGCTTTGGTTCTTAGTTCAATGGATGTAGCCATCTTCCAAACTTACAAAGTGAAGTTTGAATGAAACTACTATCTATAATAGTTTTGAAGCTATTTTACATTTTAATTTTGTGTATTTGCTTAATTTGCATGAATTATAAGCTTAGAAGAACGTTGGTTTATTGTTCATTGGATGGGGCTATATGCCACAAACACATAAATTGAAGTAGGAATGGCACTTCGATAATAGTTTTGAAGCTATTCAAGATTTACATTTTGTATGTTCACCTAATTCGCATAAATTAATATCCTACAACTTTGGTTCATGGTTCACTGGATGCGGCTTTGCCACAAACCTACAAATTGAAGTTGGAATGGCATCTCCATGTACAATAGTTTTGGAGATATTAAACTTTGATAGTTTACAATGCCCCTTATAAGCGTAATTAGCATAATTATTGTTTGGAACTCTACAACCATACTGTCCATTATAGTGTCAAGTGTCACAAAGGTATATATACACATTGGAATTTTGAGTCCATCTGCAATAGTTTGGAAGATATAGCGCTTTTAAAAATTCTGTTGCCTCTAAAAATCATGACTGTTCCAAGTGAGATGCACAATTTCACTGGTTATGTCATTCACAATGGCAAGTTTGGTGGTGTTTGGAAAAATAGTGTCTGGAAAAAACCTGGACCAATTTGGTCATAAAGAAAGAAAGAAAGAGAGAGAGAGAGAGAGAGAGAGAGAGAGAGAGAGAGAGAGAGAGAGAGAGAGAGAGAGAGAGAGGGGGGGAGAGAGAGAGAGAGAGAGAGAGAGAGAAAGAAATTGGCCTTTTATTTCTCTGTTAATTTATCTGAGATGAAAGACCACCTGTCCTATGTGACCACTTTGTCTGGCATTCATTGATTAGGGGTGGTCTTAACTTGCAAGTACCACTGTACAGTGAAACCTCTCAACAGTGAACTTCCTCGTGACCAGACAAAAGTGCCCACTCACGAGGGAGTGAGCCCTTCTGGGCAGTATGGATGAGTATATGTGCATGTACAGTGTACACATATTACAATTTAGGGGATGTGTATACATGCAATACAAAACTGTCTTTTTTCCTTTATTACACGAACACATTTTACCAGAAGCTGTCATGAAAATACATAAACATGTACCTGTGTACCAAGACAAAACTATATTGTCTCAGTGTTGGCTATGAAGAACAGGCTTCATCTTACTGGTTACAAGAAAACAACGACAGGGAAGTGTCCACTGAGATGACACAAATATTTGCACTTCCCTGGTCTAGCTGACTCAACTCTGTATGTTGTCTATTTTTAACAGAAGGTACATTCAGGCTTGTTCTGCCTAGAAGTCCAGGGTTGTGAGTTCCCTTGGGACTGAGATCAGCAGACTGACGTTGCCTCAGGCAAAAAACAAGAGGCCCACTAGGACACCAGTGGAAGGAAAAGCCTGCCTGGTACATATGGCAGCATGGAGTCAACCTGATCCTGCATGAACAGAAAGAGATACTCTGTATTTTATTGAGAACCTCATTACACAGTTGTTGGGAGTCCCTCCCCATCCCACCCCACACCACAATTTGTTACAAGACTGAAACCTTCCAAAGCTAATTTATTATGAATGCAAAATGGTTGCCTGGCACCATAGAGGTGAAACAATAGGTCATACAGTTGAAAGCCTGCATGTTGATTGGGGAGAAATTTGGTGAATTTAGCATGCATTAAAATCCCCCAAGTTTTGTTTGCATGCTATTGGATTTGCCAGTTGTCCAAAACCTATATGTGTAACTTAGAAATTTGTGTCTATCTGCAATAGTTTGGAATATATGGAGCTTTTAAAATATAAGTGCCCATTATTTGCAACATTTTCAACATCATGACCATTCCAAGGCAGATGCTTAATGTCACTGGTGGGTCAGTCACCATGGCAAGTTTGGTGGTTTTGGGAATCGTAGGGTCCGAGAAAAACTGGAGAAATCTGGTCATAAAGAAGAAAGAAAGAAAGAAAGAAAGAAAGAAAGAAAGAAAGCAAGAAAGAAAGAAAGAAAGAAAGAAAGAGAAAGAAAGAAAGAAAGAAAGAAAGAAAGAAAGAAAGAAAGAAAGAAAGAAAGAAAGAAAGAAAGAAAAGAAAGAAAGAAAGAAAGAAAGAAAGAAATTAAAAATAAAAAAATGTCTGGGTTTGCACCCAGACAAAATTAAGTGCTTGAATTCCTATTTGAAGCTACTTTTGCAATAGTCTCGATGAAAGATTTGGAAATAAACGACAGTCTCAACATCTCCATTAGCATATTTCAGTTTAATTTTACCTGCCTTAAGGGACAACCTGTCAGAAAGGACCATTTTCCACAGGTTCTGTAAGTGGTCCCTAAAGACAGGTTCCATTGTACTTTTACCACACACTTGCATCAATAGATTTCGGGGCATGAGAAACAAGGCTACGTTGGACTCAACAGGTGAGTTTATCTGATTTATATGGTTTTATTTTTATATTGTTAATGTTTGGTTCCAATATACATATATATATAACAAGTATGAAAGCTCACTTACAGAGCTAAAATCAAGCCGTCCCTGTCTTTGTCGGATCATGACTGTCAAGAACATTTGCGTGAGCGTTTGTTTCGTACAGGCGAGTGGCAGTATACGGAGACAGACAATGAGCATGCGCATGTAAAGACATGTGAACTACAACACCGGCTCGGTTTGCGGAGACAAAACCATAAGCAGTGACTGTGTGGAGCTCCATAGTAACATGAAGCAAATGATAATCAGTTCTTCGACCACAAAACATAAGCTGCCGATCAAAGGTGAAGATGAAAGGATGTCCACATTTACAGCTATTGCGTTTCAGGGAAATGCATGGCATCTCTGTCACTAGAAACAGTCATATTTAAAACCAGTTGATCGTGCCATTTACGAGCCCATGTTCAAGTTATACGCATGTTATCTCTGCCAATGGTCAATGTTTCCAAGATAAATTTTACTAATTTAGGTTTCAAAATAGAGGACGGAGGTTGACACAGTGTATTTATTCCATTTGCCAGGGCCTTTGAAAAGAGTGATCGAAGGATTAATATTTCTACACCCAGGGCAAAGAACCAGTACATCGGGCAATAAATTATAGGAGGTAAGAGCGACGCGTGCCAAAAATTCAACGCGGGTTTCAAGTAAGGATCTGCTGAAAGCTGCAAAACCTACGACACGCAAGTCCCGATTAGGAGCCCAGGCGGAGGGCATGGTGAGTATAATGATTGATTTCATTTTATACTGCACGTTTTCACCGCCCTGTGGCCATGCTGTGTTTCCAGGTTTACCCACAAGAGTACACCTGCGTCTGGTTGAGTATGTTTTTGACTGTAGGATACTCAATTAGCCACTGAAGATGTTTACTACTGCTGTAATGAAGCTAATCTTGAAAGGTACATGTATATCCCTGTTGACACTTTACATAGTATTTAAACGATTGTACACTTCAATTACTAGTACTTATCCATGATTAATTCCGTTTTCGTGTTTAAAAGCTAATTTTGAAAGGTACATGGACATCTCTGTTGAAACTTTATACCATTTTAACGATTGTACATTTCAGTCACTTCTCCATTCTTAAATCTGCTTTGTGTTCAAATCGCCCTACTTCTCCATATTTAAATATGTTTTGTGTTTAAAAGCTAATTTTGAAAGCTACATGGACATCTCTGGTGAAGCTTTATACCGTTTTAACGACTGTTCATTTCACATATTTCTCCGTTATAAAAGCTGTTTTGTGTTTAAATTTCCTTTTTACAATCATTCATATCCCAATTAGCACCAAACGAAATTGCCAATGTACATCGCAGAATTTCAGGCTTCAATGTTTGTTCCAAGTCTGATCTTTTGACCTGCTTATCTCCCCCCTCCCCTGCTCCATGTTTTATATATCTCAATAGTGCTAGCATCGGCGTTGCATTGTTTATTTTGTGATATATAAACTGAAAAAGGAGATCTGAGCTATGTTAAAACTTCTTATATTACTCTGTGGCGTGTTGATCGTTGCCACGCCGTATTCCCTGACTAAGTATCGGTGACAGTAAAAGTCGGCAAACACAAACTGCATAGAGGCGCCTTACCGCAATCTATTTTCTGGTCATGTTCCCGCCTTCCATTGCCAGAGCACACATTTCGCCAGAATTTACGATGGGTATTTCCGAAATGGCCTAAATTTCTAAACGCAGTATAGGAATCAAAGGAAATATTCAAAAGCATATTACATTTGTTATGTATGAAAACACGATTCGCTACCAGGGTGGCTGGCTGGTCAGCTACTGATGATTACAGACACATCTGGAAAGAGTTGTTGACAAGAGAGTAATATGTTCTGAAAAACAAACAAAGAAAAAAAACAGTAACTTTTTCCGAGTGCTTTTGTACTCACCCTTACTTATGCATCCACACCCATATATATATATATATATATATATATATATATAATATATATATATATATATATATATACATATATATATATATATATATATATATATATATATATATATATATATATATATATATATATATATATACATATAAATTCCCTTCCAATTACAGGTATCCCTGCTCACCAGAACCCCCCCCCCCGACGGAAGGAATCGCATTAGCGTCATGCTACTCTGCGCCAAACGTGACTCCTGAGTACATACAACTTATATGAATGAATATATTACGTACACCCTTGACTTCAGACAGGTGTCAATTTATAAAGGTCAACACATGTTTGAATCGATCATCTTTGAAATAGAACACCCACTACAACAGAAAATCAATAGGCTTGAGCAACACACTTCGCACCACTTTTTATTAATTATCGGTCTGTTACACTGCCCAGTCTTCGATCAGATGAGAGTACCTAGTCAGGCAGCCGTCACAAGGTCCCATGTGGCCACTGTGGTTACTGAGAGATTAGAGGAGGTTGTGTTGGTAAAGAATGAAGATGCTTGTATTGGGGCACATCCCAGGTGAAATATAGATGTGAGAGACGCTCACACTACAGATATAACGTAACAGTATTTGTAGTGGTGGTCCAGTGCAACATGGTACATACCAAATCCTGGCTTATCATTCAATCCAATGGAGAAGCCAGCCAAATGTAAAGTCCTTTATCCTAATAGTTTGTTGGTTGGATGAATCCACCAGGATGCTGGGGAAGGTATCGCGCTGTCTACACTATCACAAGTCCCCGGACCCATCAGAAACAGGGTAGGGTAGAGTTGGGCGATAACGTGTACGCCTTGTGAAAAAGGAAACGAATTGACATTTAGTTGTAATTGACCATCATTGATAGATTAATTTATGATGGACTTAACTGGACGTCTGGATCAGTGCGTTCAACTTAGGCAAATCAACCAATCTGTAGGCAGCCCTACTCTTCATAAACGACTTACTTGCTGCCGCATTCGAGTCAATACAAAAGTGGATAGCCGGAGGGAATCTCGAAAGACTTCTATCAAGATTTGACGCCAAAGAAACTTTTTGCCAATGGTTCACTTGTTTGATGATAACCAACAAGACGAGTTGATCATTGCAGGTTCCTAACAAGTAAACTCCATCTTTCATACTGTGGTCTGTGGTAAATCACTACATACCCACTTCTTACTCTCAGTCAAAGTTTAATAAAAGACAGGCAAGTCAGCCGGAATCTTTGTTCCAGCTGTGATCTGAGTATCATTCTCACAGCAATCACAAAATGTCCGTTTGAGGAAACCTCTCCTTGTTGGAGATGGAACGATTGGGATCCGAGAGGATTTGCGTTTGAACCCAAACTGTTGTACCAGAAACAGTGCGTTTCAGGCTCTGGACCGCCACCTTATATTTTAATCAAACAAATGTAGAATTGGACCCTGGCATGCCTTTTCTGGTCAGAAATCGTGTTATCGATGAGAATGATGTTGATAACTTTATATTTTTTTCACTACAGGCTTCTCAATAGTGGTAAAATTGTCAAAGCTGGAGCTGTCTTTCTTTGTTGCAAGTATGCAAGCATAAAGTGACACAGGGAAAGACTCATACTCAGATTCAGACTCGATTTATTTGAGATTAATATACAACAACAACAACAACAAAAATAAATAAATGAAATAAAAAAGACGCACAAACATAACAATTGTTCTATCACAAGAGCACAAGTCATTGAAATACCTAATTGTACAGGTAAAAATGATGATTAAGACAGAAAGCCGGGTTAACCCCACTAAGGATTTACAATCCGCTAACGTGGGAGCTACTTAAGGGAACATTGTAGTTTACAGTATCCTAAAAAGCTATACGGCACACCGAGGTAGTATAACAAGGAGCTTATGTTAAATTTATTGAAGCAGTATTAATTCAAAATGTAAGTGTTGGAGACAAAACAGTTTAAAATTGTGCAATTTTCCGAATATTTGCGTGAAACAAATATTTTTTACATATTTGGAGAAACCAAAGTACGAATGCGTGTTGATCTTATCAGTAACAATTTAGGGAATTTCACTTATTAAAGTCGTAGTACGGTGTCGAAAACGGTTTGAGTAGTGCCTGGAGGGTAATGGGAAACGAGGAATTTCTCGATATTTGGGATATTTGGTATAGTATGTATGGGTAACAAGTAATTCAGCGAATATTTACAAAAATCGAGGTAATTGGTTATGACTATAGCGATGGTTGAATTTAAGTGCTTTCACGCGTAAGAGATCTTGAACCTTGAGTAGCTTGCAACTCTGCCGGTGATAATACGGAATTCTTTTTTTTTTTTTTTCTTTTTTCTTTTTGCGAGCGCATGAATGACTCAGATAAGGTTAGCTTAATGTAGATGGGTATTTGTTTTTGTAAGCTGTTTAACATAATAATAATGCAAACAGGTTTGCTTGCCATTTTATTCATATGAGAATTCCGATTAACGTTTTCATGTACCTTCAGTCCCCAAAAATCTAACTCTTCGGTTCTATTTGATTGGAGGATCATCAACTTTCAGATGATTATTTTGCATGGATTTTCCATGGAGGGAAGTCAAAATCATATATCGAGTTTTCAAAACAATAAGGGGTAAATTTTTCGCTGCAAGTCACTCATGTACATTCCTTAGTTCAAGATTCATATTATCAGAAAGGCTCGCATCGTCAGAGATGGGACAAACAACAGAAAGAACAGAAGCATCATATTGGTAAGGAGGGCCGCATTTATTTCTTCAATTTATAGTCACAAAGGCATGGTTAATTTGTTCCAATATTCTTTTGCGTGCTTGGAAGTACTTATAAACATGTTGAAAAATTGGCTCGCTTAAAAGAGATCTGCAGGCTCCACAAGTCAAAAACATGGTGCCAGCTCTATCTATCTATCTATCTATCTATCTATCTATCTATCTATCTATCTATCTATCTATCTATCTATCTATCTATCTATCTATCTATCTATCTATCTGTCTGTCTGTCTGTCTGTCTGTCTGTCTGTCTGTCTGTCTGTCTGTCTGTCTGTCTGTCTGTCTGTCTATCTATCTATCTATCTATCTATCTATCTATCTATCCATCTATCTATCTATCCATCTATCTATCTATCCATCTATCTATCTATCTATTTATCTATCTCTCTCTGTGTCTGTCCGTCCGTCCGTCCGTCCGTCCATCCATCCATCCATCTATCTATCTATCTATCCATCCATCCATCCATCCATCTATCTATCTATCTATCTATGTGTCTGTCTATCTATATATCAATTTATCTATCTATCTATATGTCTCTGTTTATCTATCTATCTATCTATCTATCTATCTATCTACCTATCTGGTTGTCTGTCTGTCTGTTTGTATGTCTGTCTGTCTATCTACCTATCTATCTATCTATCTATCTGTCTATATCTACCTAACTATCCACCCATCCATCAATCTGTCTATGACTCTATCTATTTTTTGTGGGTTGGGGTGTCATGGTCTCTGATCAAGAGTATTTTACATATACTAATGTTATGGTAAGATGCAGCTAAAAATCCGGGTGACATTCAAATCGTTTTACCCTTTCAATTTGGTGTTCTTATATGATCGGGCTTCGTATGGTTCACGAAAGTGTGCACTACAGCCCTGCTATAATGGCTGCTTGGTCTTGGTCGGTGCTTATTGGAAAGAAGTTGGCCAATAGCAGATCTGATGGCCCCTAGATTGCCTGATTATGGTGTTCTTTGCCTAACTGTTACCGGTGAAGGATTTTGTTTTCCTCACAAAGTGGAGATCAAGACTTGTCGGTTACTGTGTTGAGTCAGCTTGACGTCTTTCATGTGTTGATTCTATAAGGTTTGTCTCTTAGTAAATCTCGTCTGGTCGGCTTGACTTCCTTTCTCAATGTTTTCTCATGTCATCAGTTAGTAGTGTAGAGGAACAAATTTTTGGTGTTTTTTTTTTTTGACGCAGTAAGTACGAGGAGCTCTTGTTTCCTTTCTTTTTAGATTGATAGTGAGTGCCAGCGAGCTCTTACGGTTACGTGAGATTTAAATGAGATCTCTACAGTGTTGGCTTCGAATTTGTTCTGCCAGGATATCTGCACATGGGGCGGTAATATGGAAACTACTCTGGCTCTCTGGGTAAACGACAAATAATTGTCACTTGATAAAATACAAAATCAAAAACAAAAACCATAAAAAAAACACACACACACAAAAAACCCTAAAAATAAAACAAAAACAAACAAACAAACAAAAAAACAAAAACAAAAACAAAAAAAACAAAAAACCAAAAACAAAAAAAAAAACAAAAAAAACCAAACAAGCAAACCAAAAAAAAAATAAAAATAAAAATAAATAAAACAAAACAAAAAATAAAACAAAACAAAAACAAAATCAAAAGAACGATACAATTATGTACGTGCATGCATTTTTTAAATCAATTCTTCTAATTAATATGAATCTTTATCCTTGACCACTGGTTACCGATGCCGTGGACTGAATTCTACATTTTGACTAGTCGTCAGCTAGCGCATACTAGAATAAAGACCCACAGGACAAACCGATGGGAGTCGCACAATAGAATAGACCACTACTCCAATACCAACATAACACGACAAACAAAATAACAGATTATCGCACCACATTCACCGCTACGCACAATTTCAAAGTTGCTTACAAATACATAATGCATTGCATTTAAGAAGCAAAATGTATTATGTCGCAAGAGTAAACAATAAACTGTGTACTGTATTTGTGTTTTCTTAGCAATTTCAATTTGTTAGGATAGATTTCATTAGCACTTGGAACGTGTCCCTGTCTGAAAGAACAAGCACTCGGCCAGGCTGGTGTTTCCCGACGAACAGACCGAGAACACACGGTGGAAAAAGAGTGTTATTGTTTCCTTGCGGGAGGGGGTGTTTTTAAATGGTCCATCTTTCTGCTCAGATTCGTTAAAAATCAATACTAAGAACTGGCGTACACCTTCAAAGGCGTCATTAATTACAGGGGTGCTTGGGCTGGGGTCGTCATTTTGACGTAAAGGAAAGGAAAGCGATGCTTAAACTTAAGTTTCGATTTACCAAGTTACATTTAGGCCGACAAATTACATCCACGATCATAATGTTTCAAACTACCACTTACATTATCTTATTGTGGTGGCAATTCATATTTTCCTGAATCATAAGCGTGTGATTGTACGTTCCATTGTACACCTCAGTTAAAATATTGCGGTCCCACCAATGCCAATGTCACACTTGCGATTGCGGAAACCCAAAGGCGATGGGCAAGAGGCAAAGCCAAAAGAGACAGTGTCTTTTAGTGGTGTCGCACACAAAAACCACACATTATTTTTATACTCACTTTACCTCAGAATTTGACTTCATTGTTAATTGTGAAATCAAAGGTAGATGGATCCATTCCTATGGAAGTAACAACAGCTGTAGTGCCTCCATCTTTATCACAGACACTTTGAATTGTGAACTTATCAATGAACAGAGATCGCTTGATGGTGGCTATGTGCTACTCAATGTAAAAATTGGTAGAGACATATACTGTCTTGTGAACATTTATGGACCAAATGACATTACTTAGAGCAAAAGATTCTGCAAAAATGTCATTTCTACTATTCAAGAGCAGAGTCTTGGCACTGTTATTAAGGGTGGTGATTTAAATGCTGTAATTGGTGTACTGGAAGTCGATACAGACAGATCTTCTGCAACAAAACATACAAAGAGCAAAACTTGAAAAACTGAAATTAGAAAATCAGCCAAGATGTTAAACCTTACAGATGTGTGCAGAATGCAAAATCACGGTTTAAAACAATACACTTGAAGACTTGTACAAAATGGTGAATTCACAGCAAGTCGGATAGACCTATGGTTAGCAAGTACCACAGTATGCAATGATGTGTACACTTGCGATATTAGACCCACAAGTAAAACTGACCATATGACTGTTTCACTCAAGTTAAAACTTAAGAATACAAATAAAGGACCTGGTTACTGGAAGCTGAATAATTCCCCCCATGAATGAAGATGAATACGGAAATATGGTAAAAGAAGTTGTGACTGCTAAAGCAGATGAATGTAACCATCAGAGATTAAGTAAAAGACAAAAAATGGGATTTAATAAAATTGAAAATTAAAGAGGCAACGATAGACTATGCAAAGAGACGTAACTATGTTAAAATGAAAAATGTACTAGTTCTTGAAAAAGAATTAGCCGATGTTCATAAATTTATATATCAAGGTATTCAAAATAATGATCTTATTGTAAAGAGAGAAATACGTCAAGAAAAAAATAGACAAATACTGTGAAGATAAAGCACTAGGGGCATTCATTCGCTCTAGAGTCACTTGGATTGAGAAGGGTGCAAAACCAACTAAAATTTTTTTTTGCTCTGGAAAAGAGTAGACAAGTTAAAAAACACATAACAAGTTGAAAACACAGCACGGTGTTGTTGTTGAGCCTACTGAAATTTTACAAAACAAGTAAAATTTTACCCAAATTTGTACAAAAGCACTAATCCAAGCGATGATGAGATCGATAAATACTTAAAGAACTTATCAGTAAAAATGTACTCAGTAAAGATGATAAAATATTGTGTGAAGGTGAATTGATTCTAGCTGAATGTGAATCAGCAGTATTTGATATGTTTAGGAAGAAAAACAAGGCCCCGGGTATGGATGACCTAGCTACAGAGTTTTACCACCGTTTCTTGGACCTTGTAGGTGTATATGTGGTTGAATGCTTAAATGAAGGTTATAAAGATGAGACGCTTTCTAACTCTTAAAGGAAAGCAGCACTATCGTTAATCTTTAAAAAAGGAGACATGGAGAATCTTGGTAATTGGGACCTATAAGCCTTTGAAATACTGATTTGAAGATTGGGGCCTATCTCTTGCCAAAAGAGTACAAAAGGTTCTAAACAAAATAATTGAGACCGATCAATCCGGCTATGTAAAAAATAGATAAATCGGTTGCAATATCAGACTGATAAATGATATTATCGAATATGCTGAGCATTTCGATTTAACGGGGTCAATACTCTTTCTTGATTTCAAGAAAGCGTTTGATATGCTTAAATGGCCATTCATGATTGCAGCACTGAAACAGTTTTGATTTTGGTGAATCATTTATTAAATGGGTTAATACATTATATACAGGACCAAGCAGTCATATTGTAAATAATTGATATATATCAGAACCTGGTCCACTTACGAAGGGAATAAGGCAGGGGTGTTCCCTTTCAGCTTTATTGTCTATAATATCTGTTAAATTTTTGGCGATAGGCATACGAAATAATGCGAAAATCAAAGAAATTTCTATCCCAGTAAATAATAGAAAAATAAACATAAGCCAGTATGCAGATGACACCACTCTTTTTGTACATGATAAAAATTCTATGTTTGAATCCTTGGCAACAGTTGAACATTTTAGTCATTTAGCAGGCCCAGAATTGTTCATAAATAAAACTGAAGGATGGTGGATTGGGAGAGGAAAAAAAAGGAAGAAAATAGGAGGTATACAATGGCCCGACACACCAATTAAAGCCCTGGGCATTTATTTCGGTTATGATAAACACCAATGTGAAATTTTAAATTGGCATGCAAAATTACAGAAGTTAGCAGAAATTCTGAAAAGTTGAAAAAAATGAAATTGATTATTTTTTGGATAATTTTGGTAATAAAAGTTTTAGCTATTTCCCAACTAATTTTTACTGCAAGTGTAACACCAATTCGACAAACCATTATTGGCGAAATTAACAAAATTATTTATGAATATTTATAGAACGGTAAAAGGAATACAATTAAAAGGAAGACATTTATTGGTGATCATGAAAATGGTGGAATATGTATAATCGATATTGAAAGTCTTTTTGAGTCTTTGCAAACAAAATGGTTGCAAAGGTTTAACTTCTTCAGAAGATGCAGCATGGAAATAACTCACTACATTTTGGTTTGATAATTTCGGTGAATTTTTTTTAATCTTCCAAATGAACAGTAGAAACATCAATCAAATAGATGAAAAAATATGGCTTCCGCCTTCTTACAGACACATTGTAAATTCATGGTTCAAAGTTCGAGGAGCAAAAGATGTAAAAACCTTACCCCATATAAGAAATCAAGTTATTTGGGGAAATCAGCATATTTTATTTAAAAAGAGACCTATAATTTTTCTTAACTGGATAAAGGATGGCATTGTCTATATAAATGATCTACTCAATGAAAATAGCATTTTTGATCAGGAAGATCTATTCAGGAAACTCAGTAAAAAAGTAAATTGGTTGTCAGAATTAAGTATATTATTACAAGCTTTACCCGAAGATTGGAAAAATTTACTGAATTCCGAGGATTCTCACAGAACTTCAGTAACTGGAACAAGAACACATCATGTAACCACTGATTAAACTACAAAAATTGAGATTCAAAATGTAAATAAAAAGTTGTTTTACCAAACATTAGTACAAAAGAAGTTTGATAAATCTTATTTTGAAAATATGTGGAGTAATAAATTAAATAATAGGGGTACAGAAACGTGGAAAAGTATCTGGCTTTTTACACATAAAGGCTTAATAGAAAATAATATCAGACAGTTCAAATGTAGATTATTATATTGTATCCTCCCTTGTGGAGAATTGTTGTTTAAGTGGAAGATGAAGGATAGTCCTTCTTGTTTATTCTGCGATAGTCTTGATGACTACAAACATTTGTTTTCGAATGTATTAGACTAAACTTTTTTTTGGAACAAAATTTTAGTGTGGGGGCATATGGAGTCCCGTGGGCTTTTAATGAAGATTTTTTAGAAAACCTACTCAGAAATGTTAAATAAATCTGAGATAACAGTAAAAAAACATGTTTGCACTTTGCCAACCTGTTAGATTCAAAATGGCCGCCATTTTTCAAAATGGCTGCCAAATTGATAATTTTTGTCCAATTACAGGTCCCTTAAAGGTCTGTGCAGTATAAATCACCTTATTTGGGTATTTATTTTCATAACTCCCGGTTATAAAATTTGATTTTTATCTGCAAATTGAATCTTAGTCAATTTAGGCTCATGTTTGTCTTAAAAGCATCAAATCATTGGATCAAAAGAATGTAAACTGAACAGAGATAAATGACTTTATTTTAAAACGATATTATGACACCAGTATATTACTACAATAAAGGGCATCATCACCTCACTTACCAAGTTCAGGGTATTGTCATCCCCTACATCGTCAGTCCATCGGTTCATCCGTCTTGTCAATGTTACCTTGATATTTCAAAAAAATTACCATAGTTGTACCAAATTTTTATCTGAGATGCAACTTGTAATGGACCAGTTTGCTATTGAAAACTAGCATTCTCTTATCATTTTTAAACTATCAATCAAACTTTTTTAGAATTTATTTCAAGGCCGTCTGCGTGGTGCACAAGGGGACGATGTTACCATATAATCTCCAAAAATATTCACCATAGCTTTACTTAACATTTGTCACAGAAGAACCTTATGATGGACCAGGTTCCTATCAAAAACAGGCTTCCTCTGATTATATATTAATTTTTTATGAGACGTTTAGAGTATTTATTTGAAAGCCGTCTGATTGGCGTCATCCCTGACGATCCTACCGCCATATCTCAAACAAATTTGATCGCACCTTTACCAAATTTTTGTCATAGATGCATCTTCTGATGGACAAGGTTCCTATAAAAAACAAGCATCATTTTGGTTTTTATTAACTTTGTATGAAACTTTAAAGTATTTATTTCAAGGCCTTCTGAGTGGCGCACAAGGCGACAATGTTACCATAATATCTCAAAAAGGATCTAACGCAGCTTCATCAAATTTTCATCAGAGATTGCTAAAAATAATGATAAATTGAATATTCACAGAACAAAATGATGGTGAAAGGTTTGGGGAGAGAGGAAAATTAATGTATGTTTAGTTCTATGGTTGAATTTTTAATCATTGACCGAGAGCGTGAAATGAATCAAGGCATATTTAGATAATGTACAAAACCAGTGTATTTATGAACATTATAATTTTCTGTTGTCAATAAAAAAAAAAATATATAAAAAAGCAAATTTCATTAGAGATGCACATTATAAAGGACTATGTTCCTATTGAAAACCAGCTTCCTCTCATTATTTTGAAACTTGTTATGAAACTTTTGTAGTATTTATTTGACGCTCTATGATCATGATTCAGATTCAGATTCAGATTCTTTTATTCAACAATAAATTCAATACATTTCAATTGTTAGGTAATAATGACAGAAATATATATAAATAAATGCAAAACAAAAAAAGAGGAGAAATAGTACATTATTACCACAGAGAACAGATAGTCAGGATGACCCAGCTAAAGATGAAAACATCCGGTCTCGCATGGGCCACCTAAATAAATTTACTTGGTAAGTTAACACCTTGCTTCAGAACAAAGCACCACATGTGTGTTAGGACAGTTTAACTGACTGAGACAAAGATAACATAACTACATACAAATATACTTTATGAATCCTCATTACAAACAAAGCAATTTGGAATGGTACAGGTTTCAGAGTATTGGTCTATGTAGAGTCTTTTAACATATTGAGAGAGAGAGAGAGAGAGAGAGAGAGAGAGAGAGAGAGAGAGAGGGAGAGAGAGAGAGAGAGAGAAGTGGACAATGTTACCATAATATCTCAAGAAGGCTTCATCAAAGCTTCATCAAATTTTTAGTGCAGTTACATCGTATTATGACACCTGCAAAGTCTAAAAATAATGCAGAATTGGGGAAAAAACCTTGTTCTGGACGCCGAGGGTTATCCTTATCTAAATGCTATTTTCTTATATGAGGTGGGCACTAAACACCTATTCCATGCTTTCAAAAGCTGTAAATTAATGGGGCATGTTATCTCTGTTTAGCTCTTATCTATAATTGTTATTTAAAATGTTTTCTGTGGACAAAAGTTAATTGAAGACATGAAAGGAGATGACTTTCTACATAGTTGGCCATATTTAGGGCAATGAGAGGACTAAACCACAGAATTAATGGGGTTAATCAAGATTATCTAGAGGCCTTGCTACAGTTATTGTGCAAAAAAGTCTTTGCAAATAAATGTGCTTGGATTATGGCAAGAATATTTTCAGTCTTTCAGTATAAATGAAGACTGAGCAAGTAATCTAAAAGCACTTGGGACACTATTTCTCCATTCAGTTAGCTCATGCAGATCCACACATCATCATGCCAGCACTATGCATTAGTCCTGGACCACCACTTTAGCCACTATACAGGGAATCATTCTGTCAGCACACCAATACTACCATACAGAACTGCAAAATACATTCAAACAACGTGTAAGTTATAATAGGGAACAATGATTTGAACTGATGATCTTGGATCAGATGAGGAAAAAGTATTGATCTAGACTAAAAGGGTAATGAGAGATATAGTTAGATATCAACAAGTTTTGATGCATAGATTATATGCATGCATTTTTTTTAGCATATGGGCCATCTTGAAATTTGGTTGGTAACAACTGGTGTTAAGTTTCAAGATTGAAAATCATGACACAATGTTGTTACATGGTGGGAGTATGATATATAACTTTATGATAATGTTAGTTGGATAATATTGATTCTTTATGTAAAATGACATAGTGGCTTGTGGGGGTTGGGGGTGGGCGGGAGTGGCGGTGGGGCAGCCATTTTGAGGAAATTGTGGCTATCATGAATTGTGATAACTACAGTGCTATACATACACTAATTGATGCCAGTAACAACCAAAATACAGGCCAGATTTAAATCAACTATTTTAACGCTAAACATTTATAAGAAACATGGGAAATATAGATAAAATTTTTCAGATATTTTAAATTTTGGTGTCTAAAAATATTCAGGCTTAAGGTAAAAGACATGAATGATGTTCCTGGATGACAGAAGGTTAAAATTTGGTTTTTTAGATCTATTAAATCGAACATATCGGACACATTATGTAACATAAAATATCATTATATTTGGAGTTTGGCGGCCATTTTGAATCTAACAGGTTAGCAAAGTGCCAAATGGCTTTTTATTTTCTTTTGGCTATAAATAACATTTCTGAATAGGTGGCATAAAATCTTCATCAAAATCCCACGGGACTAAAAATCATGATATATGCTCCCACACTATTAGACAAGCTTTTTTGAAGATGGGAATCACTAACATTGAAATTTCCCTCAAAACTGTTATATTTGGGTACAAAATTCGAAACAGTTATTACAATTGGGTGAATAGAATCTGGTCATTGTTTTATTTTATTATCTTCAAAAGTTATAAGCAAATTCCATTTGAAATTGAAAACAATTGTCAAAAACTTGTAATCATCCGGTTGGCCTGTCGACAATCGAATGACAAAATGGAAGACAAATATTGAAAATAAATATGTTGAAAAGAAAAACTGTGTCGATTTACCAAGTTACATTTAGGCCGACAAATTACATCCACGATCATAGTATTCCAAACTACCACTTATAGTATGTAATTTTGGTGGCAATTTGCACTTTCCTGAATCATAAGCTTGTGATTTTACGTTCCATTGTACACCTCAGTTAAAATATTGCGGTCCCACCAATGCCACTGTCACATTTGCGATTGCGGAAACCCAAAGAGAGGGGCTTCCCACCAGGATTAACGTATTTCACCAGATAAAATGAATGCACTTCAAGGAGTCATGGATTATATATTAAAAACATCTTAATTATGCTTTTATGAAAGTTTGCACAATTCACAGAGAAAAGATAAACACTCTTTCAATTATCACAGGTATCAAATATATTGACGAACACACATCACTAAAGTCCTGTGGCCTTGGCTTTGGGACATCCTGCATCGTGCGAAACTCCCTGCATCAGGTCACAGCTGAGTTCCAGCACACGATACTAAACTTTACAGTGCAGTCACTTTCTGAACCTGCAACTATCTGCCATCCCAGGGTAAAGGTTGTAGAGTCGTACCTTCCTCCTTAGTGCAAAAGTTGTGTCAAGTCGCTGCCAGAGTGGAAAGTTACGGACTGATATTCACATTCAAGTAGGACAACGTCTGCTGGTCTCAACTATTGTGGAGCGAGGAGGGAGGGGGGTTGCTGAAAACCTAATATTCTGTAGTTCACTTTTTCTAATTCTGCCGAATTAAAAATATCAAAATTGTTCTTCCTAAACTGATTTGCTCCACGCAGTGTTCAATATCAATTGAGGAAGCTTTTACAGCTGTTTGCAACAATTAGAAAGCAATAATTTTGTGTCATGCGCTCATTTCATGCTTAATATTGAAAACCAAATATCACTAATACCTCACAAACTTTTATTATCCGTATCCCAAAACTAAGATAGCCTCACCCATTAGTTTCTCATTGATATACATTTTTTCTAATTTTCTACAAGTATATTAAATTTGAGAAGGACAGTTTCTTGCAATTTGTGGTTCTTCCAATAATTAAAGAACATGATATATGCCTAGTCCAAGACTGATTAACAAATAAAATCTGACAACATTCACTACATTTAATTTTACTTTTTATTCGAGTGAATTATTTAGAACAGCTTCTACTATTTCTAACATGGATGTATAGACATATTTCAACCAGAAATTGTAGACATGGAGGTATCTCTTGTCATACAGTTTGACCCGTATACCGGTCACTGCTGGTAAGAAAAATGACCAGAGACATTTATTTTTCACCATCCGGTTTGAAGGAAGATACAGTTATTTTCTGCGTGGTAGGTGATGGAACTTGTATGTTTAGGGCAGATGATACCTTCTTGTTCCAAATGGAAGAGCTGCATTCTGTACTTCGTTTCCAAACCTGTTAATTGATGAGGAGTCGCAGAGATACTTTCTCTGCATACATGGACAATATTGATCATCACTTGCAACACAGGTGGAAAAGTTAGAGATAAGACGTAGATATATGTACCATAGCAACACTATTTAAATTTGCGGTGTACATGTGTTGTCAATGTGGTGGAACTGTTCAATAGACAAAATTCTTTCCACTTTAAAGAACTTCACTTTCCTACGAGTGTCATATATAATTTCAAAGCAAACACATCTTGTCGAGCATCACCATGCATTGTTACCCACAGCTCGCAAGTATGTATGTGTCATTGTCTACCTGGAGTCTTGTTTGAGAGAGATTCAAATGATAATGAAGATGAAAGAATCAGTTTTAATGATGATGGTGATGGTGATGATAATGATGACGACGACAACGATGACAATGGTAGTCATGGTGATGATAATGTAGATGACGATGCTGACAAATGTCATGATGAGGATCGTGGTGATAATAGTGACAGTGCTGGTAGTAATGACGATGGCCACAAAATACGTGAAGGTCATGGCGATGATATTGGTCATGGTAATGATAGTGATGGTGACAAAAATCGTAGTGGTCATGGCGATAACAGTGATAACGTTCTTGATAATGATGATGATGATGACGACGACGACAACGACGACCATGATGGTAACTATATAAATTACCAGTTACAAAAACAAAAGCAAAAAAAAAACCTACACCCCCATTACATCACTCTCTCTATTTAAAAAAACAAAGCAACAAAAAAACCAAACAAACAAACAAACAGACCAAGAAACGAACAAAAACAAAAACAAAAAAAAACCCCCAAAAACCAACAAATAAAAAACAAAAAACCGCACAGCTACTGAATCTACAAGTCACTGGCAGCCAGCGGCAAAACCCCAGGACACTCAACATTATGATGCTATCGCTGTATAGTCATAGTATGATGCCACATGTTTAGATTTAAAACTCTGGGTTTATTACCTATTAGCTTTTGATATTCGCATTAAGATGGAAACAGCCAGTTTCATGCTGAGTCAACATTATATTGTATATATATATATTGTATATATATATATATATATATATATATATATATATATATATATATATATATATATATATATATATATATATATACATATATATATATACATATATATGTATATATACGTATATATATATGTATATATATATATATATATATATATATATATATATATATATATATATATATATATCTGTGTGTGTGTGTGTGTGTATCAAGGATTAAAGCTGCGCTTGCTTTTTACGGTGCCAGCTGTTTACATATAAAGACTTGTTATACTATGCAAATCTCTGCACAATGGGCAAAATCGCATATTTGAAACGGGGATCACTGCCACATGTTGTTGTGTTCAAACCATAGGCTTTCTTAATCATTTGGTATAATGTAAAAATCTTTAAAAATCTGTAAAAATCTTTAAAACACAGCGCACAGGTGTCCACAACAGTGATTGATCTGAAAATTACCGAGACAACGTCAAAGCCCAGATCAGGGTTTTGTGTGCTGTGTATATGTGCGCTACCTGCGCACTGCTTGTCTAATCCCTTCACGGACATTACCTTAGTCAGTCTCAATGTACCCCTCATGTTCCATTCTATCTTTATATTTAAAATCACATGATTCGTGCCACACATTTATAGCTTTTAACATATAGATTGATGGATTAGCGTAATTGGGAGATATTTAGTGTGTGTCTCAACTGACATATTGTATGTGATAAGCGGAATTCATTATCGCTGAAGAGCTGTATTCAGTTCTGTCTGTTTTCAGTACGGTTTCGTGAACCATGCACTGGAACTGTTGGTGTTACGTAATTTTGGACGGGATGTTTGGGAGCAGATCAAGTAAGTGAATAACTGTTTTCCTGTATATATGCTGTAATCACATCGTCACTAAACTCTGCCGTTCCATATTTGATTGGATACGGCTTTAGTACACAATAACTCCTGAAATAATTGTTCATTTGAAAACCATTGAATAAACACGCGTGTCTATTTTTGTCTGTTTGGTTTAACTCGTGCGACAAATAATAGCACGTGTACTTACTTCGTTCAACGCGTTCACTCAGAAATGTCAAGGTAGAATTGTGCCAAAACAGCCCAAGCATACGAATTCATCTAGTTAAATTGGAGTTTCTGGTTTGGTTGTCAAACATAGATAGACATGGCTGCCTGATTACAAGGAACTCAGCCCGCGGAGAGCAATGTTTTTATTTTGGCTGCAATGATCGGCAAAAGGGAAGACGATGAAACATGCAATCACAACTCTGGAACTAATATCGGTTTGCAAGCTAGTATAGCCATACTCTCAGTGTTCTTCTGTCATTTCGAGTCTGTGCGTGTTGATTATACTGATGAACAGTACCTCAATCCTGTGGAAACTTCATGGTAGCTTTGTTAATTTACAAAATTCAAATGACCAGCAAGTTGAATATTAATTCTAAGAAGACCAGATTCTACTGTTATATTGGTTTGATTTTCACAGCATTATAAACATTGTCCAAATTTTTGTTTTATAAGTCAAATTGAAACCTGTAGATGGCAAAAACAAAGTAAAGTAGTCTTTTCGAAAGTGAAACATTATATTGTCGTCGTGATTTTATGAATCGGTGATTGTAAAAATACCCCCTTGAGATCCATTTTGTGTCACCAGTATTCATCTTTTGCATGAAAATTATCAGAATACATTTTAGTCATAGGTTTCAGCTCTGGAAATAGAGCTTTGAAACAGTTTCATTTACATATTCACTGCCTGCGGCACATCGTTGTGCTGAATATATATATATATATATATATATATATATATATATATATATATATATATATATATATATATATATATATATATATATATATATATATATATATATATATATATATATATATATATAGACAGACGAAAAGTTATCTCGTGCTTTTGATCTCTAAGATATGGATTTCCTTCAGAAATATTCCTCCTCTTCAACTAAAATTCGGCCTATTAGAATCCCATTTAATATTCTATATTTAATATTGACCCGTTCGAAAATCATAAGGGGTCATAAAAGTAAAACTCTCGAACTATATGTTACGTGTTCGTATGTTCAGAAGAATCGCGCTTCAATGTAGCCGTCGTGATTCAAATGTACTTCACTTTACATAGGCCCGTGTTCTAATGCATTTGCATGAAATACCTTTTCTTTGTAGGATGGAATATTTTACTGCGGGTTATTTTTTGTTTTTAAAGGCTTTATTTAAGTAGGAAACAATGAAAAACAAGATCGTAATGATTATTAAAGATACACTGGTTTATTGGAGGGTAATGGTCTTATTTAAAAATAAAACATAATGTAGACAATAAAATTAGTGTACTTGTTTTTCCCCCTTTTCTACCATAGCAAATACAACGAGGTACACCTTTGCTTTGAACAACTACCTTGCACAAGCATTCCTGCCAATTTGCATAAAATACGATATTGTTTTAAAGAAAACCACTATTAGCTAACCGGAACTATATTATAGTTATTTAATCCAGCAAACCAGCTTTTCATACACGGCTTTCAATTTAATGGAGTTTATGGGAGTCTAAATAGGGTCATGCGTCATATATTATCACATAGTAAATGTTATTAGCAGGTATTCTTTTTTTATGCACGAAGTGCCTTCTTCTATGCCCAGGTAACAAATTAATCTGACGTCAAAAGAGGTAATGTGTAAAAGGGGAAAAAACGTCTATTTTAACCATGTTTCAATAATTTTCCAAGTTATCGAAGGCCTGAAAAATATATGTTTGGTTCCCCACTAAAAAGACCCAACTCTAAAATTAAGGGAGCGAGAAAAAACAAAAAACAAAAACAAAACCAAAAAAAAACAAACAAAAACAAAACTAAACAAACAAACAAAAAATACAACAAACAAAAAAAAAAAGGGGGGGGGGGGTACATGTACTCTCAAGCCGCTTTCCCTAATAAATATTATATATTGATCTACCCAGGCCAGTGCTAGAAACTCAGAAACCCAAGTTGTCCAAAAAAGGACATATTTTTTTCAGTGGCCCACATGAGACATATGTGACCCAAAGGGCCAAAGAAAGCGTCCGAATGCATGCTGGGGGGGGGGCATTCTCCCCAAACCCACCCCGAAAAAAATCGAATTTGAGTATGCAAAATAGTGCATTCTTGGGAGTTTCGAGTGGAAAATCGTGCCTTGACATGGTTTTCAAAATCACAGCATTTTAGTCATCATTGTACTGACTGGGCTTATTTCCCTCAATTTGTACATAAATCTGATGGAAATTAGCAATAATTAGTAAAAGCTAAATTAAGGAAAGACAATCGCCATGTTATCAATTATGCTAATTTTTGTATATATACATGTAACGCTGTAGGGAATTTTTGCACATATATTATGTTTATTAAATCGGGGGAAATCATCAGATTAATTATCCTGATATCAGTAAGTTGTCTCTTTTCTCTACAAAAACAAGAGTAAAAATACATTAAAAACATGTTGAGTAGTTTGGGCTAATACAGCCTATGTCAAAATTTACAGAGAAGAAACATGTTGAGTAGTTACCCGCTGAAGACCCTTTAATTAATTTAGGCTAATACAGCCTATGTCAAAATTTTACAGAGGAACGTGTGCAATATGGACAATAGTAGTTCTATGTATATAAGTTAGACAGGGACAGGTTAGCTTATGGAGAGTAAAGAGTTTGGACTGGGGAATAGGGTAATGACTACTAGGAAGTGGGAATGGACAAAAAGACACAAATACAATTAAGATAATCACTAGGCCTAAATGTACTTAGCTTTTATCACTGAACATTGATTGATTTATTGATTGATAATACTTTATTTACACATATGCCAGCCTTGTGCAGTATAATTTGCTGAAAAAAAAACAAAATGTGTGCATGAAATGGGAGCAATAAATGCCAGGGAATCCTGCCTTGGCTTATTTCCAAGGTGGACCACAACATGAAAAATAGCAAGTATGAAATCAGAAAAAAATATTAGGTTGCTTTGCACAGGTTTGTAGCTGAAATACTTAAATCATTTCCAAATTAAAATATAGATCTAAATTTTGAATAAGTGAATACATAAATAAATAAATAAATAAATAAATAAATAAACAAACAAATAAATAAATAAATAAATAGAGAGAGAAAGAAAGAAAGAAAGAAAGAAAGAAAGAAAGAAAGAAAGAAAGAAAGAAAGAAAGAAAGAAAGAAAGAAAGAAAGAAAGAAAGAAAGAAGGAAAAAAAACCCAAATGCATATTTCTATAACATTAAGATACTGAAATTAAAAATATATAAAGCAGTCCCTCTCCACTACTTCCATCTCATGGCATTTGTGCATCAAGAATGATTTCACCTTACTTTTGAAAATGCTCTTACGTTCACTCTCTTTGATAGGTTTGCATGGTACAGTCATGGTACATTAATACCTGTAATTACCGACCCCAGTCCCCACCTGGTCTAAACGACCAGTTTTCATTGGCACTGGCGCTTTTGCAATGTTAAGTGACCTGACGCAAACGACCACAGTGCTGTCCAACCTAAAATCTCTGTAGCAGCAAATTTAGATTTCCTGGAGTATTTATTAAGAACTGTGATTCAAAATGTTGCTGTAAGCACTGGTCCAGCTGCACATGCAAAGAATGACTTGCAAAAGTGCCCCATGAACGGCCACCCGTAAAAAAAGGGTGGTTCTAATCAACCTTTATCAAGTTGCAAGTTAACAGAAAAGCTGGCCAACGTGCCATTATTTTGCAGTAAAGCCAACTCAAACACAGCCTTTTTTGCAACTTGTCTGGACGGTTAACTTGGACCGGGAAAAGAGCATAGCTGATGCATATAGCCACGATGATGTGGCATCGGTATCTCTGTAGCAGCAAATTTAGATTTCCTGGAGTATTTATTAAGAACTGTGATTCAAAATGTTGCTGTAAGCACTGGTCCAGCTGCACATGCAAAGAATGACTTGCAAAAGTGCCCCATGAACGGCCACCCGTAAAAAAAGGGTGGTTCTAATCAACCTTTATCAAGTTGCAAGTTAACAGAAAAGCTGGCCAACGTGCCATTATTTTGCAGTAAAGCCAACTCAAACACAGCCTTTTTTGCAACTTGTCTGGACGGTTAACTTGGACCGGGAAAAGAGCATAGCTGATGCATATAGCCACGATGATGTGGCATCGGTATCTAGTATCGCAAGGTGCGAGGTGTCCATTCTCCGACTTACCAGAGGAAACGGCCATCAACATATTAAAAAGATGTTTTACTATTTTAACTTACACCTGCCCGCTCGG
>OZ026619.1:46688029-46705529 GCA_964020975.1 Hermodice carunculata
AGGCCTCACTAAAAGAGTTAACGAGTTTAACTCAAAGGGTTGGATTGCAAATTGCAACAGTCTGGTAATTGTATACGTTCAAAGACCAATATGTTGAAAGATACAATCAAGCTTTTCGTTGAACGTGATTACAATCCGATATACGCCATAATTGCATTTTGTTGCAAGCGTCAGTAAATGCCCAATTAGCCAGACGTCTGTATAGTGGGAATCGCGGTTTCTTCAACATTTAAATGCTATAGTCTTGTTTAACAGGAAAGAAGTGGGTAGCACACGGTGAAAAATATAAGTAAAGCATGGATTTTAAATCACTTGACGCATATACATGGTCTATAAGACCCATGATAGACGTAGAGCGACCATTATCTTTCGCAGCCTATTACGTACATAACAAATTGATAGTAGCATGCATAGGTATGCTGGTACTTTTTCTTCCCAACTTTGGTTTCGTTTCATTTATTTGTTTGTAGTTTTACGACGGTGGGGTAACATTTAAGTAAATTTGACTCTTCTAATGGACGATAAATATTTTAAGCATGTAGGCAAGCTTGTTATTTTAAACTAAAGGTCCACCACCATTTTAGTGCAAAACATTTAGTTAAATGACACATGAAGAGCGGAATATCCAATAAATACCAAACCGGCAAAGGAAACCATTCTGCCAAGACTACCAGATCAAAGTCTCTTGCTTGCTTATCCTGAGCTTATTTATATCCTTTATTTAGACCACGCCCAATCAAAACCTCATTTTGCAGGTGCTTGGGCAAGCTTAACGGTGATAGGCCGGTGTATATAAAAGAACGACCATTGACAAATTGTACCCGTCTTTCATGGCTGTGATTCATTGAAATATATTAACATTTAAGCACCTTTCCGCCATTTCATACATTTATATCTACCGAATGCCCGTCACACCCAATTGATATTTTACTGCAAGATACAAGGAAATCTTTCGGTGTCCGATTGTACTTTTACCATTAACTCATCGGCTCAACATGTTGTTTCTCTTCTCTTGCAACTGGTATAAAAAATCGAAATTTATTATATGCTACACACAAAAAATCATGTTGTTATGCCAACACAAATTATTTCAGTTAATTTTCCATATAAGAAGAATATTGAACACTTGTTGAAAAATGAAAATTTAGAGCCTGATAAAGTTTATTCAAGACATTCGCCGTTTCACCAGTATATTGTCAAATCCTGCAACATTAGGTACGGTTTCCTTGCAATAGAGCGGTAAATTTGAATTTTAGATAGTGCAAGTAAACACGCGTTTCGAACAAGGAAAAAGCATGCACGCTTTTCCCTATCCAGCTATAACGTTAAGTTCCATAATTACCTGCTTGAACCATCGTCTATTTGACTATCGCATCCTCTCCGTGTCTCTTTCTGTCTGTCTGTCTCTACCTGTCCCTCCCTCTGCGTATGTGTATGTGTGTGTGTTTCCGTGTCACCTACTGACACATACCATAGCTTACATGGCCACTTTTCTGTACATAGAAATATTTGGGGTTGCATTTGTTGTGTGCTGTTTTTCTTCCTTACGCAAGCAATTGAAGCTATTGCACAGTGTAGGTAAAAACAAACCGATTCGATTTTTTGGGGGGACCGTAAAACCATATTGTAATCATATTACTTTAAACTGGCCTTCATGTTTTGTCTTCTTGCAAAAACTGTCATTATCATTATTTTTCAGAGATGCCTGCCAGTGATATACTGGAACTTTTCGGGTCCATGTTTTTCGACTTTTGTGAGGAGTCTGGATACGACAAAATTATGCATGTTCTAGGGGCGACGACCAAAGACTTTTTACAAAATCTGGATTGTCTCCATGATCACTTACAGACTATGTACCCAGGAATGCGTGCTCCGTCTTTCCGCTGTTCTGAAAGAGAAGACGGAAATTTGATTCTTCATTATTACTCAGAACGCGAGGGACTTGAACACATCGTCATTGGACTGGTGAAAACGGTGGCGAAAAAACTATATAATTCTGAAGTAGACGTTGTTATCTACAAAAGGAAAGACGAGTGTATAGATCATGTCCAATTTGTTATTATCGAGAAAGACAAGAAAGAGGACAATATCAAGTCAGACTTGCAAGCGCATGAGCGTACACTTTGTCGCGAACCACAAATAAGTCCTGCAACCTTTTGCAAAACGTTTCCCTTTCATGTCATGTTTGACCGTAACATGAATATTCAGCAAGCGGGCACGTCAGTATCGCGAGTTATACCCCAAATTTCGCAAGACTTGTGTGATATCAGAAACATTTTTGAAATGGTGCGACCCCACATGGAATTTTCCTTTGAGAGCATACTTGTTGATATAAACACCGTCTACGTTTTAAGAACATTGGGTGGTATTCTTGACAGAGATATTGCCAATTCTGTAGAATCTGAATCAAATCACGGCCGGTCACTTATGCGTCTCAAAGGACAAATGGTATATGTAACAGAGTCAGATCATATTCTTTTCCTGTGTTCACCTAGTATTGTAAACCTAGACGATCTCAACCGAAGAGGCCTGTATCTCAGTGATATACCACTTCATGATGCCACAAGAGATTTCGTGCTGCTGTCCGAACAGTTTGAAGCTGAATACAAACTAACCCAAAAGCTGGAGGTATTGACAGATAAATTGCAGCAAACACACAGGGAACTGGAAGATGAAAAGAAAAAGACAGATCGGTAAGATTATGATCGCTGGGCAGACATCCTTAGCGTGCAATTTCTTTTCTTTGTTGTTTTTTGTTTTTGTTTTTGTTTTTGTTTTTTGTTTTTTGTTTTTTTGTTTTTTGTTTTTTGTTTTTTTTTTGTTTGTTTTTTGTTTTTTGTTTTTTTCTGATTTTTTTTTTTTTTTTGGTTTTTATTTTTGTTTTGTTTTTGTAAATAAAATAAGAAAGGCCGGCATCGCAAAACAGACACCTTTCCAATGTTTCAAGCCATAAAGTGCAGCGGGCTGATAGCTGCTTAATCGCCCATACATTCCTATATGAACAACATAATAAAAGAGCAACTGGGGTGGGGGGTGTTTTTACTGATATATTGAATAAGGCTTGCACTTTCAAATACTTGATTACATTCAGTCCCCCCGCCTTTTTTTTTTTTTTTTTTTTTCTTTTTGCTTTTCAATTTAATTATCCATAAAAAACCTTCTCCAGCCTCATGCTACAATGTATTTTCAATATTTCTACCTCGGCAGTGGCCAGGCAGTGTCAATTGTGAAATGGGGAACACATTGTACATGACACCTTATTAGAAAGATGTTCTGTAAGCTGTTTTGCTCCAGTGATACATATTATTTTCCGAAAATTCCATCTTTTTTATGCATTCTTGTTGATTAAATTGTCTGTGTGGTACGAAACCAGTTGTAAGGTATCAGCAAATGCTGTTTACTAGGGTTTTTTATCTATCTATTCAAGCTCAACTTATTGGCTTTGAAAAATAAACGATGCCGTCGAATACCTGTCATTGTTGCTTGATGACCAGCGTGCTGCAAATCTAAAGTTGTGTCATTTGTTGCATGTTATCTCACAGAACATTTATAGCTTCTTTCAGTTGCGTATTTAAACATGCAGCAAGCATAAAGTGTAAACCAATGGTTGTTTTGAAATGGCTTTTTTGAAGTACGTATACTGTTCTTAATTACATATATGCACAATTAATATTACATCATTGGATATCCCGTTTTCCCGGCGTTGAAAGTAGGCATAGGGCATTTTTTTTCGTAAAATACCTGATTTAACACAGAATAAGCAAAATCTTATATCGCTGGAGAGTTTGTTTGTATCTTATTCTCAATAGGGATTATTGTAGCTTGAGAGAATGGTAACTTACTGTCAACCATATAAGACTCCCTATATGTATATATATATATATATATATATATATATATATATATATATATATATATATATATATATATATATATATATATATCAAACCATGAAATTGAGCCTTTTAAATTTTTTAAAGGTCACAATTTCAAATCAAAACACAGTTTCATTTTGTTTTGCTTGCTGGCACTTTCGGAACCAATGTCTCTGACCATATATTTGAACTAAACCATGAAATGGCATTTTGGCCCATATTTAAATCATAGTCCCATACGTAGGCTTATTGATAATCCGGAGGATCTTCACAGGGGGCTTAAGCTGGTGAGTAGCCAGAGTGAGCTGAGCTATCTACTGAGCAGAATACCCACAATAAAGGTCCTAAAACATGTTGGATGCTGAATCCCATGGGTTTTTTGGGCCGCCCAGCATACGTTAACACGGTTTTAAACGCAATCTTATTTATTTCCCTTCTCTCACATTTTCAGATTGATGTATTCCATTCTCCCTCCATCAGTTGCCAACGAGTTACGGCATCATAGACCAGTTCCAGCCAAAAGGTTTGATTGTGTTACAATAATGTTCAGTGGCATTGTCGGATTTAGTGACTTCTGTGTACAGCATTCTGACCACAAAGGGGCCATGACAATTGTAAAACTGCTGAATGACTGCTACGCCAAATTGGATGGTCTTATTGATCCAAAAGTTAACCCCAATGTGTACAAGGTAAGGTTTATTTATTGTACTGGATCATCACATGAATTAATGGCACCGACCCGACACAAACCAACGCTTATAAATATTTTCGCGTGTGGGGCAATTCCTTCTCCTAAGTTATTCCTCCATTTGATGTAAACTATTTTGCGACTGAGGCTTAGCGCGCAGTTAAAACTCGCCAATTTTGACTCACACAGATTGTGTTTTCTGCGTTTACAAAGAAGCCTTATTGTTGATAAGGTCAGCGCAACGGAAAGGTTTGGTTGAGAAGTAGTATAAACCCAATTTAATACTGTTTTGGCAGCATGAATATGTAATAGGCTGACGTCCGGGATGGCTGTGTAAGAGCAGTGGGCCGTGAATCACGTGACTCTTTTATCCTTTTTATAGAGCGCGCGGGGGCGGGGAGGAGGGGGCACAGAGAGCAATTGTTACACGCTCTGTTCATAGTGGACCCTCCGGTTTTACCTTGTTTTTTTTTCCACAAGACACACTCGGGCCTCGGCGATTTATCAGGAACTTTCTGTGTGCAAGAATGATTCAGCCAGGAGAGTTTATTACTCGCTAATACTGGGGCTCTCATTGATTCCAAACAAAACGTTTTTAAAGAAGAAATTGCTAATTCCGTCTCGGAAAGACTCGCTCAAATCAAGAAATTGAGATCCCTTGAACCCAAGATATTTAAACGTAAACGCATCGGGCAGCAATACAAGTTCAACGACTCCTTGCTACTTTGTGTCAACAGTGCTACAGATGCCCTAGCAAAAAAGAAAAAAAAAAAAAATTGGACCAAGCGAAAGAAGCACTAGAATAAAGTAATTCTATCGTGGCCGGAAGGCAGATATTAATACTTGTTGCCGACAGCGATAAACAAGGATGGAAGGTGGTGCACGAATATCAAATGAATGAATCATCTTCAGACCAGGAACATAAGAAAAATATGTGGCATGCAGTTAAAAGGGCTGAGAAGCGGGCTCGAGAAGAAACTAAGTTCAGACAGAATAAACGACGGAGGTTTTCTACACTCCAACAAATTCAGCATGCCCAGGCAAACAATGGTGGTAATGCCGAGGCTTTAAAATTTTGGCGCGAAGGAACAGGGCATGACAGATCACGTGACACCTGTCATCTTTGCAACTGGCCGCTGGACTACTGGAAAATGGATTGCTCCTCCAACAAGTTCAGCAAGTCTAGGCAAACAATGGTGGTGATGCCGAGGCTTTAAAATTATGGCGCAAAGGAACAGGGCATGACAGATCACGTGACGCCTGTCATCTTTGCACCCGGCCGCTGACCACTGGCAAATGGATTGCCCTGTCCTTAGCCAGTTCAGCAGCACTGGACAAAATAAGTTAAGTGGAACTTCTATTCCTCTTCATATAAATGTAGAGCCTTATTTTTTTAATGTCCCAAATTTTATAATTATGAGCTTGCCCACAGTAGCACAAAATTCTAATCGAGGTCGCATGAAGACAAGCTTTCCATTTTGGGAATCTATGAAAAAATATGGTTTTAGCTTGGGGATATATCCCAGGATTATTTTCCCATTTTTTGCGAAACCAACGCCAACAGAATTTTGTAACAATCTGATGGCTCTAACATCCAGAAATTGTAGAAATTGAATCAGCATTGGGAAAAGAGTGTATTGTAATATAGAATACCAAACCACACATGGTCAATCCTCTCTCTCCTTCTCTCTCTCTCTCTATCTCTCTCTCTCTCTCTCTCTCTCTCTCTCTCTCTCTCTCTCTCTCTCTCTCTCTCTCTCTCTCTCTCACAAGGCAAATGTGATTCGGTTTATTTGCTTACGGTTTTATCGATTGTCATTACTACTGCCAAAACTGTACCTCCAATTACAAAACAGTCTTACATACTGTGTTTAGTAAAAGGTGATAAACTTGATCCAGTCTCCATTATTTGCAACATGGCGATTGTCGTGTGTTATTGTTAGAAAATGTAGCCATATAGACATATTTCGGGATTTTAAGTTTTCCAGTGTAACTTGGATTCTAATCTCTCTCTGTCTGTCTGTCTGTCTGTCTCTCTCTCTCTCTCTCTCTCTCTCTCTCTCTCTCTCTCTCTCTCTCTCTCTTTTTCTCTCTCTCTTTCTCTCTCTCTTTCTCTATCTCTGTTGAACAGAAGTGGTAAATTCAGACTCATTCTGGACTTAAGTTCCGTTAACAAATTTGTACATAAACATATTTTCAAAATTGAGGATATCCCGATAGGTAGATTAATATCATTGTCAGCATCGTTCGTGTTCTCATTTGACATAAAGAGTGCATATCTCCACATTGAAATTTCCCACAAATATTTTACTTACTTAGTTTTCAAATTGTGGCATAAAAGGCAGTTAAGATATTTCAAATTTTGTGTACTGGCTTTTGTCTTCGGCAGCGCCCCTATCTTTTCACATAGACCACTAAGCCGTCGAACACTCTTAATAATAACATATTGCCTGATGTTTATTGTCGATGGGCTTGCATGGGCCGGGTCCGAGCATTCTGTGCGTCAACAGTCTAATGAAGTGAGACAGGATTTAAAGTCTTCTGGCTTTTGGAAAGTGTAGATAAATGCCAGTGGGAACCTCATATAGATTTGAAACAAAACAAACTGCCCACTTCTTCTCACCGTGTTCAAAGCTCAAAGCTGTAAATAAACCAGTTACTATACTATCAAGATTTGAGGGCCCTTCCATCAAAGACATTCGCGCGTATAGCAGGTAACATAGTTTCGATATGCCACGTCTTTGACACAAAAGTCCACATTCAAACCAGGTCGGTGCACTGTGCTATTTGTACACGTACGTCATGGAATTATTGCATTTTGATATCTGAACAGAGTATTTCTGTACTGGTGTGCTGGGTGAATAAAGTTGATAGCCTCAATTCCTGTGTGTTTAATGTTACTAACACAGATACACAATTTTAATTTTTCGTATTGTGATGCTTCCAATGTAGCTTTCGGGGCTATACAGTTTCTTTTGATTCAAATAGACAGCTCATTGGTCATGATAACTGGTCTAAACATTAAGTCTTAAAAGAGATTTGCACTAAACAGCATTGGACATCAATAACAGTAGTAATACCTTGTCTCCACAGTTTTATTTTTTCCTGGGTGCATAGGGACAGAAATGGGGCAGCTGATCTCATCAGCAATACATTTGAGAGGAGCGATGGGCGAGTCAATAAGGAATCTTTTGATATTTTGATACTGTCTGGGGACCTGTAACGGTTGATAGGTTTGTTCATTTTTTCCATTCGAAATGTGTTTTAGATACAATTCTAAATTCTTGAGCCCAAACACTGAAACAATTGACATGTTTACTGTTCCGAGGGAAATGGAAATAACTGGATTGTTCCCCACCGTATATGATCCCTAAGGATTAACTTAGATGGGTAAGTGTAAGGTTAGGGGAGTGTTTCTTGTTCCCAAACGGCCTTTGGTAAATGTTTGGCCCATGATATGCCCAGATGGAGTGCAACTGGCCAAATGTATTTGGGACTGGCGTTGGATATCAGCCGAACCTGGTTCCATCCAGTCTGGCAAATTCAATCTCATGGTGTTTAATTGCGAGAGAATGGCCTTTCCCTCCATGGGGTTGAAAATTGATTTTACCTTGCCTGTTTGACCAGCATTGATGAGGCTCTGTACAACAAGTCATGGATACTGTTTTGTATGTCAATAGCTCCGCTGAGATGTAATACACAGGCTTACATGATATGCTATACATTATATATATACCTAGTTGTAAGTTTTTTCAGTACAATAATTTGATGGGTAATTGCTCATTTACGAGTTTATATCAAAAATCATTTTCTGCAAGTCGTAAAGTCCCACACCCATGAAATGATCGGGTTCAGTACCTGGAGTAAACTGGATGCTTGGTGCACGAGAAACACGCGGGATTTGAACGTTCTGTTGTGTCAATCAAGATATGTTGTATGATTTGTATTCTTGAAATTTGGCTTTCGATATATAGTCAACTTTTTTTTTTCTTTTTTGGAGGTTTTTTTTTTTTTTTTCTTTTTGGTTTGCTTTTGTTTTTGACTTGTTTTTGGGGGGTTTTTTTGCTTTTTTTTTGTTTTTGTTTTTTTTTTTTTTTTGTTTTGTTTTTGTTTTTGCTTTTTGTCGTGTAACATTTATTGATTACGCAAAGTCGGTTCGAAAACACATTAAATCTGAATTAACTTATCTTAAAAAATTAACTAAGATCCAGTCTCTTATGTATATGGCATAGAATATATCAACTGCGATGTTGGACATATTACTGTAAGCATCTATATGAACAATATTAGCTGTTGCGTATCTGTCTGTGATATTCTTTATTGCAACAAGTTTTGTTTGTCACATACAGTAGATCTGTTGATACCCCTATACAAAATTATGAACTAATTCTTATGAATTATTCTAATCATTATATATATTATACTTGATCTTGTTAATATTGCAGACTTGAAAGTGTGAAGCACAGTCCAGGGGACCTCTTTCGACAGAAAGAAGCGCCAACAAGAGCTTAGACGGCATATGAGCTTGTTTCCATGATATTCTTTTACCTTCCAAAGCTGCTGGGGAACAGTTTATACTTATGTCCAGAACTTATGACATTGGATCTGGTTTGCATAGACTTATGGTATATGCGTTTCTCCATCCAAAGCGATGGACCTAGCATTTTTTTTATGAAATTGATGGACAACAAAAGCAGGTCAGCATCTGCTATTATCAAAACTTGCCATCCTTTAAAATGGGTGTCTAATTTTGTGAACGGTTTGGTTAAACCTGTTGACAGTTTTCTTGTTATGAACATAGTTGAGGCTGCAAAACCTTTTTGCTTGCAAACATGCAATTCTTCAATCGCCAATCCGAATGTCCGGCCTACAAGGACTAGATCTTAAGTTCAAAGATTCTGAGGATATCATAGAAATACGAGATGTTGCTGTGTGCCTGACAGCCTTTACTTGTTTGCTACGTTTTAGTGAAGTGGCGGCCTCACGTTGCAAGGACACTGAGATTTTTGATACATAATGTTGCTTCATAGTACTAAAAGTAAGATGGTCCAATTTAGAGACGGTAAGACTCCGTGGATCAATAAATCCGCTAAATAACCCGCCCAGTTTGCAAAATTCAATGAATTATTTCGTGTAGTTGTCTCAAAATGCAGTTACATGACATTGTATTTAAAGCGGGGATGCGTTGTGAAGTACAATCCATAATTGTCTTGATAAAGCAATAAATTATATATGAGTAAATGAAATCATTTGGTGCTGACTTAAACATTTTTCTTCCAGATATTTACAAATAAACTATACACTCATTCCGATTAAGTGGGACCAGCAGGGCAGCCAATTTGGGTGTCTAGGATCACATTTTTAAACGTCACAGAATGTGGTGAGAGAAAATTCCAAAGACAAGTAGAAGATAGCTAAGAACAGCAACGGCTGTCGGTTTCAAATTGCCCTAGTTTATAACTGATAATATATTTGTTGCTGATTAATTAAACTATGTTTCTTTTCATGATATGCTTGGACTCTATATACATTTACTGTTGCATACATTGGGGTTTAGAATTAAATTTCTTCTAGGATTATCCAGATTCTGTACTTTAACATTCCAAAATCATCATCCACAGTGAGCATACAAGCTCTTGTTTGTCTTATTATTACGGACATATACTCCAAACCATAATTTTTTGGTTGGTACGTGGAATAGACCAAAGTAATATTTCAGTAGCATGTATATGTAATAAGATGATCTTGCTAGTGGCTGTATCAGGGCAGTGGACCGTGAGTCACGTGACTCTTCTACTCTTTTATTGAGCGGGGTACGAAGAAAAATAATATCAAACTCTGTTTGCAACATATAGACAGCATGTAAAGGTTCATGGGTTAATTGTTTCGAGTCTCAACTTTCTGAACTAAAACTAAAGTCAATCTATAAGTTTCGTAAACTGCAAATGTAATATGTGACCATTTTTGTCTGGTATGACCTTCCAGGAGTATTTTAGTGTCAAGATGTGCAATGGGAATCACAGGCATTAAATATCATGATGTCCCTGATGCACCTCAAAGCATTTTACCTTTGTTAAACAATTCTGGACCTTAATACCTGAAACTATGGATGACGATAGTAGTCCTCCCAACAGAATCAGCGTCATAACGCGAATTATAGTGTCATATGGATCTATAAATAGATTGAAAATAGATGGGTGAGAGATAAGCCCAAATTGGGTTAAAACTGGACAATCCATCATAGTGTGAGAATGTGTGAGTAAGTAGGGATTACAATTTTAAGTCAACAAATATAATTCAGCTTATCATGTTTTCTGAGACACAATTAAATTTGGGTGATAAGAGGGTTATGCTTCTTATTTCACTGACGACAGGCAAAAAATGACAAATGAAAAGAGATTATTGTGGTCTAAGACAGAGGCAAGTACGCCATATAATTGTCACAAGGTGTGACCAGACAATGTTGACAAAAGGGATTACTTGACCGACTGAGTCAGCCATGTACATCTATGAGCTAGTTGTAGTATTGACAGAAGGGATTAACATTGGTGCCTCTTTATTGACGCAACACTTGATCATCCAAAGTCTACAATTAAAGGTAAGCAAAAGCCTGTCAATACGGGATATAAGCAAACATGGGGTTTGTTAACTTTGACAAGCTACCCGAGTCTCAAGCCATACAGAGAATTCATTGGATTGAGAAGTGACCTCTGGCTCCATTACGTGAACGTAGCCCTGTGGAATTTTACATAGACACCATGGGTACCGACTTGATTGATTTGCAAAAAAAAAAAAATCTCTATGTGAAATGTAGCATCACCAAGGATGACAGCTCTCCCATTTCTGCTGGAGCCAAAGTAGTAAAGTAGGTTTAGTAAATTTGAGTTTACACAGTTTGTAGTCAGAGGCTCAAGTGTACTGGTTAAACAGATTATTGAGTGATGGAAGGCTGAATCCCTACAAGGTATATCTGGATATGGTGTTGAATTATGCATAAAATGCCAAAGAAAGTCAATTGGAAACTCAGCTGTTTTTGAAGGAGAATGCAGATTACATGGATCAAACTGATCCCATGGCAGGTCTGAATTTTGGTCTGACGTTATGTAGCAATCTTACAAGAAATGGTCAAAGTGTGAACATGACGGGTCTACTGTATTCAGATACATTTCAGCAGCCTAATTTGTTACTGAATGGGATCCCCATGATAATCAAGTTGACAACCTCTTCACAGACATTCCGTCTGATGAGCACGGATGCAGCAAATTACAAAGTGGATATTCAGACAGTCACATTGTGGATCTGTATGGTCGGTATGGACCCCACACCCTATATGGAGACCAGTTTGAATTTCTGCAAAAATTCCACAGCCAAGTACCCTATCATGATGTCGGACCTCATGACACACACTGTGGCACAAAGTACTCCACATGTTCAACTGGACAACTTATTCCAAGGCCAAGTACCTGCACAACTCTTAATTGGCTTGATGGCTTCTGAAGCCGTCCAAGAAAGTTACACTAAAACCTTTTCAACCTAAATTACCTGCAAGTCACAGTCGATGGCAACCTCTACCCAAGAAGAGTACTGGAACCAGATTATGCCGACAAACTTAACATCGACTCTTACCTGACTTCGTTCACAGGGACCGGTAAATGGAATACCAATGATGGCAATTACATCACTCGAGATAATTATCCCAATGGCTACTGTCTTTATTTGTTCAATACTGACCCCGCCAAACAGATGCATGATCTATTGCCTATAAGTAAGAAAGGCAACATCAAAATCGAAGCCAAATTTGCTCAACCTCTACCTACAACAGTAGACTTGCCTATCTTTGCCATTTTTCCTCAGGTCATTGAAGTGGACTATACACGTAGCATATATCTACAATGAATAATCACCAACTAACACAGCACTGTTGCAGAACCACAGAACGAGACCCTACTTTGGAGGTGTTTACCCTTCAGACAGGCTACCATGTAAAATTCACCAAAATCCAAGTTTGTTGATTGTGAATGCTGACCCACATCACAAGCCTGGTAAACATTCGATAGTCATATATGTTTCCAGTTATGGACCCGCGGAGTTCTTTGATTCCTTTGGACACACTGCAGCCTACTAAAATGGGAACTTTGTAGCTTTTATGAGACAGATGGAGAAAGGAGTCAAGTTCGACAAGAAGGAACTGCAAGCCCAAAATAGTCTTATGTGTGGGCCATATTGTCTCTATTATGCCATACACCATTGTCGAGGGATGTCTATAGACAGGATCACCAGCCATTTTGGCTGAGCCAGGAGAAACAATGATGACAAATTGTTTCATTTCATAAAAAGGTATTTTAGACTTTAGAGAAAATAAAGTTCTAAAATTCTACTTTACTAGCGTCTGTTTTAACAAAATATGTGCAGGTCTGTGCCTCTCAATGTTAAAAAGGTATTTTAGACTTTACAGAAAATAAAGTTATAAAATTCTACTTTACTAGCGTCTGTTTTAACAAAATATGTGCAGGTCTGTGCCTCTCAATGTGCAAGTCTGTGTAGGTCTGTGCAAGTCTATGCAGGTCTGTGTGCAGGTCTGTGCAGGTCTATGCAGGTCTATGTACTGGTCTGTAGAGGTGTATTCAGGTCTATGTGCTGGTCTGTTGAGGTGTATGCAGGACTATGTGTAGGTCTGTGTAGGTCTATGTGTAGATCTGTGCAGGACTATGCAGCTGGTTACCCAAAAGTGTATAAGTAGAGTTAGTAAATAGACGGAAGATTGTAATCAAGATGGGAAGAAACAGAAAACAATATCCTACTTGTGCCAAGTCTTATATACTACATTTATATGCACATATGGTGCATATAGTTAATTTCAGCTTCTTGCTGATGAATTCCAAACAAGAGAAGATACTGTCTCACACCGTCTATCTGTAATATTAGTGCTTAGAGCCTGCATCATTGATATAGATTCCTTGCATTGTGCTATATGCAGGTTCAAGTGGATTGGAAATTGTGGTTAGGATCCTCATCGTCTTTGTTATAGCAGGTGCAAACATCTCGTGAAATCATACAACCTGGGTATTTAGCTTCTGACCACTGGCCTCCATCGACTTATAATATATATATATATATATATATATATATATATATATATATATATATATATATATATATATATATATATATATATATATATATATATATATATATATATATATATATATATACATATATATAATATTTAAGGAATGGTGATTTTGTGCCGTTGGGATGTGGGTTTCCCATTTTCGGTTAGGTGATGTGGCCCAAAGGTTGTTGGTTCGAGACACGCCAGTTCCGTGACCAGGACCATTAAGGTACATATAGATTGCACCCAATCTGACCTATGGTTGACTGATAATTCAAGCCGGCATTGCTTTCATTTTCAAGTGGACCCCGATTGGACCATAGCGTACCTCTTACGTGAAAGTCCTGCTCCACCAATCTAAACTGTTAATCAAATGGGTCGCAAAGGTTGCTGGTTCGAGTCATGCCGGTTCCGTGGCCAGGAACCATAAAAGTACATATAGATAGGACCCAATCTGACCCATGATTGACTAATAATTCAAGCCGGCATTGCTTTCATTTTCAAGTGGACCCCGATTGGACCACAGCGTACCTATTACATGAAAGTCCTGCACCACCAATCTAAACTTTCAATTAAATTACCCGCACGAAGAAGGGAGTTATACATAACACAATGCTTAAAAAGTTAATGAGGGTACTTTTGATAAAAAACGAATATAGTGGTCGATACTAATGGCCCTCGATTAGTGTTTAAACCTTGTAAGGACGTTTTGTTATGCTGATTATATCAACTATGACGATAACTATGACGATAAAAAAATTGATTTCATTAGCGTTTCAGCGCAGGGAAATATTATAAACTTGGTTGGATTAAGACTAGTACAATATTATAAACAACATGACTCACCAGTTTTCTGTGATGTGTCATATCTCGTCATCACTTGTTGCTTCCTTATAAATACATATGCTGTGGTATACATTACATGATAACAAAATCAAATGTATTAAGAAATTCATATTGTTTGTTTTGCTATTATTATTATTATTATTATTATTATTATTATTGTTGTTGTTGTTGTTGTTGTTGTTGATGTTGTTGTTGTTGTTGTTATTATTATTATTATTATTATTATTATTATTATTATTATTATTATTATTATATTTCTTCACTTTTTAGTTTTGTAGCATTGGCTAGCTTGATGTATCATCCATCCAAGATATATATTGCTTAAATTTTTTACTTTATTTAACGTTTGCCAGCTGTACTGTCAGCCTGCATGTATTAACAAACGTGGCTAATCGAACTGTTTAGAGAGGTCACTTCTGCAAAGGTATGACGGAAATTATACTACTACAGCACATCAAAACATTTTGTTGTGTTGACCTCAGTCTGACCATGGGGCTATGGGGTAGCTCTATGATCTGATCGTTTCTGTGAATCTGAGATCGAAACCGGTTTCCGTAGCAACGAAATAGAACGCCCCTCTGAAATTTAATAAATGTTTTGATATTTTGAGAGTACGGTTGTCAAATGTTAATGGAAGCATTTGTAGAACAGAGTCTAACTGATGCCTTAACCAAGTACAGGGAAATGCATCGAAAGTCAATCCACTCGCATGGATCGTTCACAATCTGAACACGGCATCGTTCCAGCCAGCGGTAACCAGCAGGCGATCAGTCCATGGCGCCTGTCATGACGCTAGCGCTGAAACTACAAGTGGCTTCGAGCTGGTTGTGCAGGGAAATTGACACAGAAATATAATATATGTTGTTTAACTCGCCATTCCAAAACTTCTACAGGGAGAAAAATGTGGCTGGTTGCATTGTAAAGGAGTATACTAAGGACTCATTACCCGGCCAGAATCCCGTTAAGCCAACACAAACACATTACATCGTGGAATCTACTTGTGAATTGCAAAGAGGATCGGCCGACCGCTGATAGCAATCTCGTTAATTCACTCGACCCATCAAGAAGGATCAAAGCAAAAACACACCTTAATTGGATTATGACACTTTTTACTCCAAACAAAGTTGTTTGAAGCCCAGAGACGTCCCTCCTCTCTCTCTACCCTCCTTGCTCTGTGTCATGTCTACGTTGTTGTTCTACTATTAAGAACACACTTTCAGTGTTAGCTCATACACTTTTAGTCAACTGACGTGTGAGCCATATAAGATTATGTTACGGTCCTCTGTCGTCGTCCGTCCATCGACACCTTCGCATTTTTGCTTTTTTGTCAAAAACAATTGGCTGGTTCCACATCAGACTTATTGGGGCTGTTACTTGGAAGAGTATATATAATTTGTAAAGGCCAGGCGCCTATAATTATCTGATTTTCAAAGCACACCCACCGACACCCCCATATATATATATATATATATATATATATATATTTGTGTGCTGTATTGGCCTTTGACAAAACCAACACAGACACACACACACAAATATATATATATATATATATATATATATATATATATATATTTGTGTGTGTCTGTGTTGGATTTGTCAAAGGCCAATACAGCCGGCGACATGCATGGGAAGGTTTTATTCACTTGACCAGACACCCTTTACGAAGTAAAACAAGGCAGTTTGTAACGTGTTGATTTTGGAAGAGACAGTGTTGTGAATTTATTTCTGTTATATCCTAAGTAAGACTGCCGATGGCAGCAAATGTTCTGGGAACACATATTGCTGTATTAATTTGGCGAACATATAATTTTGTATTGGCACACATTCTTTTTATGAAAAGTGCGCCTTTAGCTCACTGACACACACACAGAGACACATACACACTCACGTATATATATATATATATATATATATATATATATATATATATATATATATATATATATATATATATATATATATATATATATATATATATATATATATATATATATATATATATATTGTTTGCGTAAGTGTGCGTCCCTCCTGTCATATCCATTGAGGCGAGAAAAATAGTTCAAACAGGCAGCCTTTGTGTTGCATGTAATTTGTATCCTTGACACATAGTTAATATAGTATTGAACAGAGCCATTCACTCATTATCTCGGAGAATAGCACCATTCCAGGTGACCGATAGCTGTGCATATTGTTACGGGTACACCAGCAATATCTATCTCAGTTTAACTGTTCAGACTGCTTTTAATTGTGATTCACAATATTCGAAATGGTGTGTAGTCTTCCACCTTTCGCCACACCACAGTTGTCGTGTTGGACAGATTTTTTATATGCCTTTCGTGCTTTGGAGGCAATGCATACCTAAAAGAATTTTTATGGGATGCAGCATGAAGTTTATTTGTTCTTTTGGTGCAGCATTGGACAAACCATTTTAATAACTGCCATTTCATTATTAGTAAGAATATCAGAAACGAATTATAGCTTTTCTCAAGCTTGGTGCCCCAAAACAATGAGGACTACATCTGTTATTGATTTTTTTTTTAATCCTTGCAAATTGATTTACTTCATACATGATGGGAATTGTACTCATGGAAGGGGTTCTAAGCCATAGTAAAACTAGCATTAGTGCAAAAAGGATCACGGCGAAGAGCATTCGATCTTTCTGCTTCTTGGTTATGATGGGTTGACTTCTTACATCTACTCCCTTGTAGTGCTGTTTTGAACTACTGTCAGATACATGTCTGACCAAGCAGTTGGTTGTGTGGTCTGGAATTTCTGGAGTCGTTTCAGAATCTGGTGTTTGGACGTTATTTTGTTGATAATCGGAAAGTACAAAGAAGCGACGCCGATGTTATGTAAAGAACATATATCCGTGAAATGGATTTATTTTGAACCGGAAAAGAGGAGCAGTAACAGCGTAATTTATAAAAAGTAACGGCAGTTCGGTTAACCAAACCACAATGCAATATTTTGCTAAAC
>OZ026619.1:46710529-46748029 GCA_964020975.1 Hermodice carunculata
GTACCACCCCTGGCTATGCCCAGTCTTTGTGTTCTGGATAGCTGATAAGCTTTATCATTGAATATTTGACAACGGCTGAGCCATTGAGCCTGACGCATATCTAGTGCGTCAAAGGGCATATTGCCCTCCACCTTGCAAGGTCGATCATTCAATGATGAAGCTTCTCAGCTACGTGTAGTCTTTATTCACTCAATACAAAGGCTTTGGCTTCAACATATTTCTGGAAAAAATACAATACGCTTTCAATTATGCTTATTTGTACAAACTTTGGCTATACTTCTCGCAACACATCGGTGTAAAATTAATTCTGTATACACAACCATTTCCTCCAAATTCGATTTTGTTTACTAAACTTTGATTCAAGGACAGGCAACAGATATGTGTTGTTTTTTTTAAACGCAACCTTTCAATGGACAAACTACTGTTATCACAACAGAATCAACATAAATATTGGCAAACTGACCCATTGCTACCAACATAATCTTTTGTTTTACCCAGTTACTGCATAAATCGGGGACTAATGTCTGATCATTTACAAAATTTACACAGTCCTTATGGTGATAGTATGTGTGAGATACCTTATGGATAGCCCATGGATATTTTGAAAAAACCCTGAATCGAAGATAAAGGGTGATAATATGCCCGACGTCATTATATGCTCTACAAAATTCAGCATAGATCCGAAAGAAACGAATGGGTTCTACGCTTGCTTCGTGCACTGGCAGACTGTATGTTCTTCAGAGGGTAATGCTTATCACAAAACTGGTTCGCTTCTGCTTTTTGTCTATAGGTAAAACGTACCAGTGTAAAATTTACATGTAAGTAAACAAGTATGTGTCACATATAGCTACCACTAAACACAAATTCAATGTGGTGCTGCCTCTCCAAAATAGTCGGACTGGATATATTCCAATAGTTTCTACTTGTTCACATATAATACTATTGTGCTACCTCATATGGTTTTCAAGCCAACTGGAGAGAAGGAAAACCCACTTATGTCCGGATACATTACAGGTTCGTTGTATATAATTGAAAAATACGATAAATTTTATTTTGAACCCACTACCTTCGGCACACTCGCCTAGCCAAATGTAAAGTCGAACACGCTGACCTGTAAGCCATCGGGGCAACTCCAAAAAGGTTGAACGATGACCCAGGGTGAAGTAAAAGCAGGTGTGGCTTGTAGATTGACAAGGTAGGTCATTTCCACGGACCGACAATTTATGAAATACACCTCTAATATAATTATGAAGTCGGAGCAATGGCCCACAGCACTTCGAAACCAATAGAGTATTAGCAAGTGAAAAATAAGATAAATGTTATGTCGACCTGTATGGGGATTGAACCAACTACCTTCGGCACACTCGCCTAACCAAATATAAAGTCGAAAACGCTGACCTCAGGCCATCGGGGCAACCCCAAAACGGTTGACCGAGGACCCAGGGTGATGTTATAGCAGGTGTGGCTTGTACATTGACACGGTAGGGCATTTCCACAGACCGACAATTTATGAAATCACCTCTAATATAATTACGAAGTCGGAGCAATGGCCCACAGCACTTCGAAACCGAAGTCGGAGCAATGGCCCACAGCACTTCGAAACCAGTAGAGTATTAGCAAGTGAAGAATAAGATAAATTTTATGTCGACTTGTATGGGATTTGAACCGACTGCCTTCGGCACACTCGCCTAGCCAAATGTAAAGTCGAACACGCTGACCTCTAAGCCATCGGGGCAACCCCAAAAAGGTTGACCGAGGACCCAGGGTGATGTTATAGCAGGTGTGGCTTGTACATTGACACGGTAGGGCATTTCCACAGACCGACAATTTATGAAATACACCTCTAATATAATTTCGAAGTCGAAGCAATGGCCCACAGCACTTCGAAACCAATGGAGTATTAGCAAGTGAAAAATACGATAAAGGACGCATATTGCAATTTGTGTCGGACTCCTGTAGATGCACATTGATAACTGGTCCCAATAGCAGGGGTCGCCACTGTCCAGAATCACATGGAATGCAAAAGGCTGCATCGATAAATATGGTCTCACTAAAATGAATTGACATCCTGTTATAACAGAGAATTTACATTGTTATAATGGCTGTTTTTGTATTTGCGTCCAGGGTTTATTTTATGGAATTCTGAAACTAAATTAATTCGTATTACGTTATATCAAAATAACATGAAATTACGAAGGATTTATTGGTGAGGCGTGGTTCATATTTTAATAGTGCAACTTAATATTAGACCCGAGAAGCATAAATATATTTACAGGAGTAATTAATAATCCACTTCAAACTAGAGAATCTTTTCATTCTAGTCCATTATAGAATTTTTGTTAAAGAGTTTTTGAAGCTATGTGCATTTTAGAAGCCGATTTCTTTCATGTGCTCATGTAGATCACCATCGGCATACATTCTGGAGAAAGCGTAACTGGGGTCATTGGGCAGCGCATGCCCAGATACTGCTTGTTTGGAAACACGGTTAACCTTGCCAGTCGAACAGAAACTACCGGGGTGAAGGGAAGGATTAATGTATCCGAGTATGCTTACAGGTAAACTTCGCATTTTTTCTCAGCCGCTGCTATATCAATACTTAGTTTTTGCAACATGCAATATTGTTGGTAAAGTTTCAAACTTAAGCCACTATGTATTGTAGTTTGGCCATAAATGGATATTTTCGGATTGTCATTTCTAACAATGTAAATGTGAGGAATGGGCCTCACATTTGAGGTATCAAAAGGCTAATATAGTTTCATCCATTTCTTCAAACACCGTTGCATAAGTTGAGTGCCGGGTCATCTTTTGAATTGAACCAGCTAATGGCACTTTTTTTGAAAAAAAACTCGCTGAAACCTGGACATAATGTATCTATTTCTAGTTGAATAACATCGTGTTATTCTTTATCAGCGACTTACCACAATAAAGTACTTGACTATTTAAAATGTACTTGAGTATTTAAAATGTACCTGTGTCTTCAAGGTGTCTGATGCAGGCGGAGTGTTATGACCCAAGCTTCAAGTTTGAATTACGAGGAACGGTGCCAATGAAGGGCAGGAAAGATCCTATGATATGCTACTTTTTGTCACGTGATAACTACAAGAAGGAGTTCAAACAGACTGCTGTTTGATGAGCTAGGTACAGTGGTAATGGCACAAAGAAGGTGTATTACTGGTGTGTAGATGCAATTCGTGTAGCAGAACAAATGTCATCATAACATGTACTTCTAGCTTACTTGTCAGTACAACTGAACTTTGAGGCGGGTTTATCGACTTTTTGCATTTCACTTGTTACATTTTTCCGAAACCGTTAGCCATGCTCACTTATATCAGTTTTATATATCATACATTTTACAATTTATATTTTATATTTTAAATCTTGTTCTGTTACCAGTATTCTATTGGTGAAATAATGGAATTTCTGAATCTGAGTCCGAGTCAATAAAATTGGCGAGGGAAGGGGGTGCCTTGGGTAGGTATTTACCAGGTTCCTCCAAGTAGTTCTGTTCCACAAAAGTTTGATTTTATATATATATATATATATATATATATATATATATATATATATATATATATATATATATATATATATATATATATATATATATATATATACTTCATTTTTGGCAAAGTCCTTGAAAAATCATCCTCTACATGATGCCTTTGGCCAAATTGATTTCAATTGCAAATATTTCATTCCAAAGGTCGAGGGGTCATTTGAACATGCCAGGTCAGCAGGGCGAAAGTCATAGTCATCCTCCTCCTCCTATCATTATTATTATTATCATTATTATTATTATTATTATTATTATTATTATTATTATTATTATTATTATTATTATTATTATTATTATTATTTCTTAAACACTATAAACAAGTGAGACTCGTCGACGTTTTTTTTTTTTTGGGGGGGGGGGGGCTTGGCCCAATTCACGACAAGAACACTCTTGACCTTGAGCGTGTTGTGGTGATTGGCCTGACATAAAATTGCCACTGAAATATTGTTAAGTAAATGTGTTAACCTAGTCTTCAGTGAACATGCAGGCGTTTCTGTGTGATTAGAGCTGGGTACTAATGCTACCAGTGTACAAGCAAACTTCATAGAGATGTGCACAATACGTACATTATATAGAGAGACAGAGCGATAATATTTTTATGCCTACTTTGTTTCGAATGGGTGCCCCCCACCCCCCACAAGCATACACAGACCTGTTGTGTTTTTGAAGTCGGGGAACAGGTGACAGCGCAAAAATTGGCACTTCCGGGTAGTGCAGGCTCAGACGCACCCAAATAATTGTACTGGAGAAATCTGATTGTTATATGTTCATTGTAAGTAATCTGATTGCTATATGTCCATTATATATATATATGTTTAGGGTTCCCAGCTGTAAACTCGTGGCTGAACGTTCCCAAAGACGTTGCTGCTATCTAGTGGTGAAAATGGAGACTGGCGGTAGCGTTCTCTCGTTGGCTTCATCAAGGCAATTTACTGTTTCATATAGGCACTTGAATGTGCTGCCTCTGTTGTCTCGTGAGTAGACTATTCTTCGTAGCAGGTGAAGTAGAGAAAACATGGGCATTTATCCCTTTAGCAGTCCGCTGCACCACCAGCAATGCCGTTAGTGTGTAAGCGTGTGATTTGTTTTACTCAGAGTTTGTAGATTGTCAAGGGTTCAAACCATTACTTATTAAATTGGGCCTTTACCTTCAATTGGTAATAGCAGTACCATCATTATCCAAGTACAAATGTGTTGTAAGATTTTTCTCGAATACATTTCAAGCTTGAAAAATAAACTCATAGCTGCTCACCCATGAATTTATCTCATGATTTGATTCGCACAAAGCTCATTTATATTGTATCAATTTTGTTTTTCTTTTACAATTCTTCCTGGAATTTGAAGGGACGTACAGCACCTGTTAAAACATGTTGCCATAAATTAATCGCGATTTCCTCATAAACACCGTTGCATTAGACTTTTTCTGTGAAGACACAGCATGCATAACTGATGAACGAAGCATTTGTGATACACACATCCAGCAGTTGTACACATGTCGCTTGATCAAGTGAAAAATGGTCATTTTGTGGAAAACTTTGCATCATCGAAAAAAAATTTCAAAGCTGTTGATTGTTGATAGATATTAAAAATTAAACTAGCCATTACAGTGTTCCCAGTATACTTAAATTGAGGGCATTTGACTGTCCAGAAAAAAAAAAACACTCCTACAGTAATATTCAAATGAGGTCAATTTGCTATATTGTTCCACACGTTTGGGTATATCACGCATTACAGGTAAGAAATCGTGTACCTTGCTTTGTTTACGGAAAAAAATATGATACCCTAATAAAATCCCTGTACGATGTGGTAACACTGTGGCTGGACACAGTTTCATCGGCTTATAGGCGGAAAAAGGTAGTTATGTTGGTCGTCATTAGCCTTTCGGAAGTGTTACAATAGGCGAGAATAAATCTAGAACATCTTTAAATGGAAATTGACAACTAAAAAGCTGAAAAACTATAACAACAAAACAAAAAAATCCTCATCAACGAACAGGAAACGTCACTGGCTCAACTTCACGATAATGTGAACAATATAATCGCAGACATACTTTGTGCTTGCATATGACAGCATGTTGGTGTATTTGGTGACAAATAAAAGATGGCTCAAAAAATCAACATCGTCATCATCATTATCATCATCATGAGCAATGCGCTCACTTACGTAAGCCGTTTAGTAACCGCCAATTTCCTATTCATTCCATGCGCTAGAATAAATAATTAAAATGGCAGAGATGCACCGAGAAATGATATACCGCAACCCTATCTCTGTTTATATTACAGAGATAGTCCTTGAAAATATATTGTACTTTTTAGACCCTCCAGAATCCAGTCTTTACTAGAACAGGCTACATCAATGTTCCTTAATCCATTTCCCTTCTTATTCATGTTCTGTACTTCCACCTATGTGGTATCCCACATAAATTAGCTGTCTCTGCCAGTTTTTGTTATGTTCCACAAAGTTGTATGGTAATAGTGCTGTGTAGTTTTTTCATCAACATTTTGTTATGGGTATTTATATACGTGTATATATATATATATATATATATATATATATATATATATATATATATATATATATATATATATATATATATGTGTGTGTGTGTGTGTGTGTGTGTGTGTGTGTGTGTGTGTGTGTGTGTGATTATGTTTTTTCTTCGTCGAGGCGTTTCACATTTCATACATTGACACCTGATTATTAATATATATATATATATATATATATATATATATATATATATATATATATATATATATATATATATAAGAAAAAGAAAACAGAAAAAGCCCTTCACATCCCGATTCCACTAGGTTTTGTAACTTTCCGCAAAATACACTGATGACCCTGACCTTGAACCATTGAAAGTCAAATAGGCTTCACAGAGATGACCAGAGAGTGAGTTATGGCTAGATTAAAACTTTCAACATTGATAAATGATCTTGATCTGTGGATTTCAAATTAGAACTGCCGGAAATGGGCCTTAATACAATTCTGACATTTTCAACCAAACATGATTAAAAGCAGATGAAACTGGACTCACCCTGTTCCTGAATAAGTCTTGAAATGGCCAAATTATCTGGAGTTTGACATTTAGATGTCCATGCAATTGATAAAAGCACCATCTAAATCGCATATATTTTCCCAATATAAAATTTGAAAACGGATAAAATATACAAATTTTGCCATGACATTACATTAACATTCAGTCGTTATCCCTTTCCTGGGCCCTTAGGATACTGCCACGGAAGATGCCTCGTGTCTGCCCTGGTGACACAATACTACCAGCTGCAAGTATTACAGCGATTCATCGGCCACGTCTGTCGCCAAACGATATCATTTTGTTCCTGTACCAAGGAGTGCACTTCCCACTAGTATAATAAAATGTAATTATGCGACAGTTTGATCGAGCTACACGTTCAACACAACTGCCCAGCAAGCAACAAAAGTTGGCCCGGCATCAACATAATGCTAGGCCACCCTTGCTAACATTGGGCCAATATGGGGCCAGCCTTTATTTCTAGCTAGGTGAAGGTCATCATGGTTTGAATGATGTATTCAGCCATGAATATTTAGTAGAACTGTCAACATGTACTCCGACATTGGGCTTTCTCAGGCACAGTACACATGCTTACCATGCACATTAAGGTGTTCATACAGTTCACTAGCAGTTCACAGGCGTCATGATAGCCGACACGTCAGTACAATAACGAAGCAAGCATATGGAACAAACCGGTTTGAAGACGTTCTGCTGCAGTATGAAAATATACATAACCACATTCAGTAGATATTATAAAACACAAACATATTCAAACATTGCTAAAATAAAGTAGGTTAGCATCATTGTTGTATATATGCGCAGCATTCATTATTCAGTTATCAGTCTAGTGAAAAGTGCCGATTTGTGCTCACAAAAATAACATCCCTTAAATTTGGGGTACGTACAAGCAAAATTAATTCCATACCAATCGAATGATTTCTGAATATATAGGCCACAGTCCACAGTTATAAATCCTTCTATTTTTCATATTAGCATTTTTCAGTCTAAAAAATCAGCATTTTGGTATTTTGAAATTCCGTGAACGGCATTTAACAGATAAAAATATCAGAAAAATATGGACGGATTTTTGTCATACAATTCCCAGCTCGTTAATTTGGGATAATTGCAATACGAAACAACACCTGGATGTCAGCTTTATACAGGTGTATGAACTGTGCTCTTGCCAGGGTCACATCATTGTCCTTCCCCACCATAAAGTTCCCACCTGGCCTGGAAGACAGTGCACCTATATGACCACCAATGAAGCAACTCTGCGATGCAGCAAACCTGACTTAGCTAACTTCATTTAAACAGAAGCTACAGCATGCTGAAAACACAGTATTTTCACAATTACGGACTATCTGCGTTGGGATGCGCAACCAGCCAATCACAACTGTAGTCTATAACCTAATAGACTTATCAAAATTTTTAAAACTTGTTTAACTGAACCACAACTTGTTTTCTGCAAAGGATATGCATTCACTTTACCAAACTTTAATATTAAAGAAAATTTTTTGCAAGCAACCTTTAAATCTGAAAAATCAGTTTTTATGACAAATAAAATAATTAATTAAAATTTTGAGGAAAATTATATAATTGCATCCTATCAATTCTTTTCTGTCCAATATGAATATGATACACAATGGGCTATGATGTAAACCCATAATCACTTGCCTGCATGCCCTTAATTTTAACCCCAAATTTGAATATATTACTAAAATTTTATGAATTTTTAGGTGAAATTGGTGATTTTTTTACTATTTATGGATAGATTCGTTACATTTGTCTACAAAACATATGACATCTATCACTGCTGAGGCATTAATGGCGGATGGGGGGGGGGGGGAGTATCAGTTACACCGAGTCAGCACATAGTACCAGTCATTATGGCAGTAATTTCCTGATATAATCTGAATTATGGCAGACAATGGAACAGTTTCGGTGTTTAAACATTATTAGCCCATCAAAGTGCACAGTTTAAGACCAGTAGGTCACAGATTAGAGTAACAGTATTCAGCAAATTATGTTTTTTGGTACTAAAATTATGGAATTTTAACGCGCCCTTTGTTTGCACATTAGGAGGGCAGTTGGGTGATCCAGTTTCCACAAACCAATAGTGCTATGCCATTTTTTCTGCAGTAGACTGTATAAGTTGTGGTTTATTGACATGGTTTCTGGTGTATGTGCACATATAAAAAAGAAAATGACAAAAGTTTGTACAGTTACTCCAATATCATAAATGCATATTTGTATTCACAAGTGCTCTGATTTTAAATTTAATAAACATCCAATTGTCAATCCAATTATCAGGCGCAAGTGTTTTCAGGCAAGTGTTTAATGGAAGCTAACTTTTTTCTCCTTATTTCACTTTCTGAAACTCTCATAATTATATGTGGTTGTATGTTGAAGTTCAAATGTTTTGCCACCTATGTAGACTAGCTTGGTAAAAGTTATAAAATTTGCAGTTCATAAGTGCTGTCATCCATATTCATGGATATAAATTGATTCATTTATGTGAAAGTAATATGCGGATGAACTCAACAGCTCAACAAAGTAAGCATGCCTGATTTTAAATGATTTACCCCTGTCAAATGACACACATATATGACAAGCTTTTGTCTACAAAAAAAAAAATATAATAATAAAAATAAAAGGGGGTGGGGGGGGGGAGAAACAAAAACAAAACCAAAAAAACAAAGAAATTTACATTTTACCTAGGATTTGTACAGCTCTACTGACAAACAATGCGCATTTTTTCTGGTATGCCGAAAATCACTTTGACATGATTTTGTATAAACAGCTCTGCATATGAATGGAGGCTGTAGGCCTACAATGCCAATGCCACAAAATTAAATGTTTGAAACAGAGGGTCACTAAGTTTTATATCGATGGGATTAGCATAATTTATTCATATCATATTAGCATTTTTTAACTTCTCATACACACATATGATTACCTGTGTGGTACCTGTGAGGTACTATTGCTAAATACAAATGGCTATGGAAGCTATCTATCTACCAAGCAGTCAGTAAAGGAGGCATAGCCTGTGCACTTGTTAGATGTCGTGCAGCGAATCCTGTTATTATTTATGCAGTGTGGTTCCACTGATAGGTGCAACATGTCTATGCACAATTATTTGTGACATAAATGTGTTACTTCACGAATTTTTAGAAAATTGAGACTGTTAAACTTGATATTCACAGCCAATCTGTGGGTGTAACACTTCTTTTCTCCTGTCATAAGGTGGCCTGAGGTACACAATACCATAGCCCGAACCATTTGCCTTGTGATCTACAGTCCCAGGACCATATCTTGCATGGTCCATCCATGTAAACGTTGTTAGGATCACTCAAAATAGCCCAGGCAGCAGTCAAAAAGTGCTGACTTCCCATTTTAAACTTTATTTAAACAGATGCTACAGCATGCTGAAAACACAGTATTTTCACAATTACGGACTATCTGCGTTGGGATGCGCAACCAGCCAATCACAACTGTAGCCTGTTACCCTTTACTGGTAAAAATCTGAAAATATGAAATTTTTGGCAGCCAGTCACCAAGGCGATGCAACTCAATGAAATTGAGGCAGGCACGCTGTCTCAATTAAGCACCATTCATCAACACGAGCTAACCTACCACTAAGATCACATGACATAAACATTACAACTAAATTGTGACACGTCTGTATCAGTGATGTAGTGTATTAAACATAGTCAAATCACATGCGCGAGAGATATTTGATTAGATGTCACATGTCACATTGAATAACTACGAAGAATGTAGACCAAGAGGGCACATCAGGGCAGCGTTGAAAGTAGGTCTAGGGCATTTCTTTTGCGATGAATACCCAACGTAACGTAGAATCGCAGCATATAACATGGCTGGAGAGTGAGTTATAATTTTTCTCTCTCTCGGTATTGTTGTCAGTGCGACAAATCACTCCAGACATGCGGTCACTCGTGACTTTTCCGACCAACAACAATCCTTTGTGAGAGAAAAACAGTAACTCACTATCAGTCTGGTAAAATTTTCTATGTGTTCAATCAATTTACTTTAAAAACTACAGTAAATGGATCGACCTGAAGGTTAGAGAAAGCCAGTGAATTTTGAGAGGTAAGAGGTCTGTTTTGAACTGTTAGCGGTAACAAGTTTTTGCTAAGGGAGTTTGTTCCCTACTTGATGCTAAGTACATGCATATGCAAAGTTTATTCTCAGCCTGAATGGCTCGGTTGTAAATTCATCACAAAAACAAACAAACAAAACAACCTAAGAGAAACGTACGGGGTGCATTCTTATGTTTACATATTGTTGCTACATTTCTAGGGTGAAATAAATGCAGGTCGCATATGGATCCCAGACAACTCTGGTGTATCAACTATTCTGTAGTGTCTGGAATTATTGATGGAGTCATGCAGCAAAACGCTTTAATTTGCAATAAAGAGAAATGTTTCGAATGTCTGAGGTATTTTTCTGTGAAGTGTACAAACATGAAATTCATAAACCTCTTGACATCGGCATGAAAGCACACAGGGACTAGATTTTGAGGGAAAAAATCATAAAAAAATGTATATCCCATCTTCCCTTTTTTAGCATTATGGCGTCTAAAATGAGATTATATACTGGATCGTTTAGTCCACATTGACAGGGAATATGGGTTATTGAACGATTTTCATTCTCCAGATCGAGAGGAGCATTACTTTGTAGGATCATGTGATGTAGTCCAGTAGTGTTTCCTTTTAACGCCAGTATATTTCCACGTTCCAGATGAACACTTAAGTATAAGTAGCCTTACATTCTCTTTCCTATATATATATTATTTGTTTTGTAAAAACGTGACATATTTTGGTTATAGCCATTTTACAATACTTTACATAAAAGGATTTGCTTCATTGATGTCCTTTTGTGTAGTTTTTTCGACACTTTTTAGGCCGTTTGTTTTTAATTGTTCAGCTTTGTTGTGCTATGCTTTTAGTTTCACAAAAATGATGATGTTTTCTCGGATTTGTTTGTGAAATCTTGCTTTAAAATTGTTGCATTGAAATTATAGCCCATTAAAGAAGAGAAGAAGATACAATGAAAGTTTAATAAGTGCGAGAAGAATTAGAAAACTTATGCGAAAAAATCACGTAAGCCACAATTGTGAGAAGTAAAAGACGAAAGTATGAAACAACGAAAACTGTCCAAAAATATTTTGAATCTTGAGAAAAAAGCTCAAAACAATACCAGAATAAACAGATTAAATATCAGAATTGACATTACAAACAACCAAAACGATATTGACAGGACGTTATATAACACGGATACCAATGATGAAATGCATGAGTATGACCTAGACACTCCGAAAATGTTTTCGAATCGGTAACTTCGGAAAACTGAAGATGCTTAGAAACTTAAAGAACCAGATAAGCTGGGATGGTAAATGGTACTGACAAAAAAGGAGCTTTGAAGGATTTTAAAAACACACCAGAACAGCAAATGGTACGTTTCCTGCGTCAGGTGAATACCCAGTAGAATTTCACCTGGTGGGGGGCAAAAGGAGACACTATTTGTTGAACGAATTAAGGCTGGATTAGGTTATCAAATACACATACACACGGGTCAAGTAATATCTCCTTAAAATGCAGAAGATCCAATGTTTTAAAATTGGACGAAATGGAGACTCATTTCTCTTTTAAATTATCACTTTTTCTGGCAGCAAAATATATACTAGCCAATTGTCTAGAAATATTTTTGCCAAACTTGTCCATGCAGATCTGGCTGGAATATTTTTCTATATAAAACAGTAAGATGTTGACAAGATAACTGACTCATTGATTTTGTTGAAAAAAAGTCCACGCCAGTCCTCAGTCGATTTTGAAAAAGGCATATGATTATTTAGAGTGGCAATATATTTAAATATTGTAAGTGTTTAAAGTGTTGCAATTTTGGTTGTTTTATCCAACTGTTGATGAAAGTTCTGGGCATAGATGCGCAAAGCTGCGCACGAAAACGCAACTTATAATCACTAGCAAGCACTTTTTCCAGAGATGCCTACCAGGAATGTCCTGTTTTCCCATATTTCTCCATTTTGCAGGTTGAAAGTATGACTGTTGCAGTGAGGAACGACGTAAATTTTAAAGGAAGTGATGTAAAACAGATTATGAAATCTGCCAATACGATGGTGACCCCTTTTAACAATATTATCTGATGAACAAAATGTGACAAAACGTGTCACTTATTGAAAACTTTTAAGTTGTCATGTTAAACGCAGATGAAACTGTTGTTTTACTTATTGACTTGTTGATGTAGATCGTCTGTCAAATTAGGCCTTAGGTGATATCGACTTTTTTTCTAGTAATGAGCGCTTGATTGTGAACGCTATGAGCCAAACTGCATGACTGGGCCATTTTTGTACATACAGTAAGTCTTTACACGCTATTTGAATCAACTGTTAAACAGACAACAATCCGTGTGGCATGATCTTTATCATTATACTTCACGCAAGAGCATATTTAACCGCGTGGTCCATATTTGGAACAAAAGGGTATGCGTCAAAATGTGAACTGCTGCTGGAAAATCATTTTGTTCAAGCAGTTTGTCTACATAAGTCATGTGGACGCATAAATGGGAAGTGTTTAAACAGTACTAAAACTGAAGAGCCAGGTATCTACTTAAGTTTATGTTCGTTAATACCCATGCAGATTTTAATGCATGAGCTCCAGTTTTCCTTTACACGACTGACTGCAGTGTTCCCAAACTTTGTTTGTATATTCAAAAATCGGCCTTTTAAACGTATAAAGGTAAAACATAGTTTTTTTCCCAAGTGTTTTCTATCAATTTTATATTTCAAGCCTCTGAGGCAATCAACTTTCTTCATAGCTTTTCACATATATATCATCTACATGACTGGACCATGTGTCATCACAGCATACAGTGCTTGTGAGATGTTTCTGGAAGTCTACTTCAGAAAGAGGTGTCTTTTTCAGGAAAATTGGAATGTTGTTTGGAATTTTCGTTTGCCTCCTTTAGCTTCCTTTTGTTTTAAAGAAATGAACCACTGATTATCATTCAAACTGATATTGCCAAAAGCTCACCATTCATGGTCATGACTCCAAGATTTAATTCATCTTTGTCAAGAAGACAAAATAACGCAGTGTCATCAGCAGACAATCTTATTTTAGACGGTACTATGTATCAAATATCATTTATATACAACAAGAACAAAAGTTGACCAAGGACAGATCCATGAGGCACCGCAGCTGTGGTGGTTTTCCATGACAAGGATAGACCATTCATAGTCACTGTTTGCCTTCTGTTAAACAGATAACCTTGAAATCATTTCAGTAAATTTCCTCTTATCCTAGAAGCATGTTTTTTTTTTCAATAGTCTCTTGTGCCAGACTCTATCAAAGGCTCGACAAACGTTTTAAAATTACTTATTTTGCAATTTTTTCCATTGTCGATCGATCCACGCACAATATCGTATGATTCAAAAAGTTGACATAGAATAGAGTCCCGTTGGGGATGAGCTGACTGAAATATAACCCATATTTTGTTTTCAATGAAGTTATTAAACATGAATATGAACTCACATTTTTCAAATATATTCAAACACAGCTAGTCAAAGATATGGGTTTTTTGATTTACTTGCAACTTGCTTAGAAGCTTTCTTATGTATGGGACTAAGGTAAGCTGGTTTCTAATCAACTGGGAATATAGTTTGCTGTAGAGAGGTTTGAATATATAACAAAAGGGTCATACATATATATATATATATATATATATATATATATATATATATATATATATATATATAACGTGTGCAATATGGACAATGGTAATTTCACATGTATATAGGTTAAACAGGGACAGATTTGCTGATGGAGAGTAGAGTTCGGACTGCGGTATACGGTAATGACTACTAGGAAGTGTCCCTGGGCAAATAAAATATACATTATTTCTTACTCAAAGTATAATGTCAAAAGTACAGATACAAGTACAAATGAAAAAGCCTTGACAAAAATGCTTCTGCTCAAGGCCACAGCTCACGAAGGACAAGTACAAAATGTTAGGATATTTTCTTAATAGACTGAAGGTTTGTTTCCTATCACTGATTCCAGTGTCACACATGGAAATGCCATATAAGCCCCCCCCCCCCCACGCCAAAAATAAGTAAATAAATAAATAAATAAATAAACAAACAAACAAACAAACAAACAAACAAACAAACAAATAAATAAATAAATAAAAATAGAATTAATAGAGTTTCAAAATTTTGAATGACTTCCTAGTAGAGCTGTTTTACTACACAGTTGAATGATTTATTGTTACTGGAAAGACATTTTCAAAGCAAATTAAGAAGTTGTTTGTGTTACTGAATCTCTACTGGTAAGTCATTGCAAAATAAGCTCAAAAAAGACAATGAGTATTGTAGGGGATATTACATATACGTCTGACACATTTTCTCTGTGCTGTAAAAATGTAATAGCATATGTATGAGAAAAATCCCAAAGTACAAAGCCATAAACTGACATACAGTAAGATTTAAAAAGCTTGTACTGAACAATAGAAGATGCATTACCAAATTGAGTCAAAAGTTAATTACAACTGTTGTTGAAATCTCTAATGCCACAATCAATTTGACTTTTTAAAATATCATTGCCTTAAGGTGAACCCAAGGGCACATCTTTTTTTTTGCATATTCGATCACAGCTCCGTCTACCGAGAAACCTACATGCCATGCGTTTTTACCAAATGTTATCACTTTACCTTTTCCCGGATTAAGTTTAACTTTATACTCTAAACATTTTATTTTTTACAAATGATAATCTTGCGTAACGCTAATTAAGAGGGTGCAAGCATTATGACATCGTCGGCATAACTAAGAGCTCACGTAAATTTGTCACCAGTGTGACAACCAAAACCACAATTCTTCATAGTAAATGTCGCACTAGGCTGTTTAACTCCATCTTTTACACTAAACCTATCACTATAAAAATCTGACCATCTTGCTCATACTACCTGCGTAGTATACAATTACCCAAGTAATCATGTTATTAAAGGGCATAAGCTTTTTTGTCTCAACAACCTAAACAACTTGCATGCTCTACGCAATCAAAATCCTTGGTGGCATCGAGAGGGAGAGCATAAGTGTTATCTCTTCCATTTCTGTAATATTCAACTGCTTCAATGACTATAAGATTACAATAAGCTGTTATATGGAAACTTTAGTAAGCAAACTGCTGTTCAGAATTTTTAAGTACGTTACGATTCTGATGTATGATAATCCAGTCAAATTAGATAGTGTCATTACCATATCCAAACCGTAGTCCTAACGAAACAAATCCAAGTCAATTCCGACCAAAGGCAATGTTCCTTGGTATGTATAGCTGAAACATATAAATTTATAGTTCGTATTTACCCAAAAGAGACCAAAACGTAAGTGCAAAGGTCCATAGGGGGAAAAAAACTTTATCTAGTTTTCACATGACAGAATGCAAAAAGTTTTGTTTGAAATTATAGGCCTATTTCAGTAAATTGGCTTGAACAGTTGCATCATTCATGCATATACAGGTCCATACAATTTATCAAAAGGGACCAAAATTTGCAGCACATCAGAGAATTTGTAAGTGGAGGTTCTTAACTTGTTGAAAATGTCAATAAAATTCAGTATTTAAAAAGGTACTACTTGCAACCACCATCTCAACAATGATCATCATCCATATAATATCAAGCATCTCACCAATTACACCACTTAGAGTAATACCCCTGTAGTTATCATACTTGTACAAAGATTATAGTAGAGAAGGCACATTTTTTAAAAAAGTTAAAGGACTAAACCTATTGGGCCCACTCGCTTTGGAAATGTTTAATAAATTTATACAATCTCCTATTGAACTATCCTCTATTGTGACATTTCCAAGATGCATTTGTAAATAGTATGTTAATTCAGGCAGTTCCACGCCAGGAGAGTTTAGCCTTAGCTTTGCTGTCTGTAATGAAGTCTTTGCCATCTTTGAGAGGCGGAAGTTGGAAGGTTGAAGCATTGTTTGACACAAAAATTTCTTTCACAAGTTTCCACCATAAATTACTGTCATTAGCGTCAGAATGTTGTGTAGTTTTTCCAGTGTCTTTCATGATTCATTCACTTTTTCTGACGAGACCCGTTACTTTGTCTTTAAGATTCCTAAACTTAGCCTTATAACGTGACCATTAGTCCTTTTTACCCTCTTGTTAACTGTATTTCCTTTTTTTTTAAATCATTGTTTTTATCTTGTCTGTAAACCAAGGAGGCTCACCACTGTTATCATTTCGTATGGATATGATCTTTTGCTGTTTTTGCAAATATAGTTGACCATATTTTTAGTATGTAGTTTACGTTGTAACACTTTAAAATTTGGTTTGCCAATCGATTTGAGTAAGGGGCTCATTTAAACGTGCATATTTACCATCCTTATGAATCGACCCCTCTCGCTTAAATGCTTTAGGACGTTGTACCTTATAACTAAGAGTACAATAAACTGCGTAATGGTCGATTTGACCAGTATCAGCAGTTGCTGCTGTATGTACTAAAGCTGGGCTAGGGGTTGCTTTAATATCTATAAATGTAACTCTTTGATTTGTAACTTTAGTTTAGCTAGTTATTCACTGTATAAAATTATGACTCTTAATGGTTAACCTTAACTTTCTATTATGTAAATTTAAGATAAGATCCTTTTATTTATTCTGGGTAATACATGATTAGCGGATACCCGCTAGTTCTCATCATGGCCCAGCCTCGAGAGAAAATATACAAAAGATATAGCGATATTTACAAAGACCATTAAAACACAAAATAAATTAATAAAAAAAACTGTCCCATCAGCATACAACAATTACCTGTTTCCATTATGCCAATGACAACAAGCATAATGTTTCAAACCATATTTTGAATAAAAGTTCTGAAGGTACCTCTTACAGTATAGAGATTTGACTATTTCAACAAATTTGGCAGAGCGAACAACAGTGGGAAGGGCATTCCAAAGCCTTTCACCATCATACCTAATACTGCATGTGTAGTTTGTGAGCTTTGCTTTGGTGGTAATTAAATTGTTGCGAGTAGAACTTCTTGTACCATAAGAGTGTTGCTGTGAGAGTGACCTAACGTTACATAGATATGTCGGCACCAAACCATTTAGACACCTGTACATGAGTACACTTCTTTTAAAGCTCACTAGGTCATAGAAATGCAGCCATTTTAATTTTAAAAAGCTCCTGGCTGCAAAAATCTAAAATGCTGCACTGGAGAATTATACGTGCCGCCTACTTCTGTAATTTAGTAATACGTTCTGTATAAATTGAATTGAAAGGACGATCCCAAACAGTGCAACAAAAGTCAAAGCGTGGTAGGACCAATGCAATTAAAAATGGACGGCAGCATCTTTTGGAATCAAACGCCGAATTCTTTTAAGAACACCTATCCTTTGAGATAACTTCTTGCATACTGTTTCATGCTGGGGTGCCCAACTGAGACTGCAGTCAATTTGAACACCAAGCAATTTTTTTGTTTGCACCTGTTCAAATTCTTTGCCCCCAACTCAATGCTTAATTCAGTTGTGGATGTAGCTTTTTTCCATAGTACTGATCAGTTGGGATTTTGTTTTTTTTTTCAACATTCAATGTCAGTTTGTGTACATCCAATTGTGTATCTTAATAAAATCTGCCGTCAACTAATATCCTGAGCTGAAAGTCCATATTTCGGCAATGCTGTCGTCTGCATACACATACAGTGTAGAGTGTTCCAAACATGATGGCATTTCATTAATATGAAGTATAAACAGCAGAGGTCCCAGAATCGAACCCTGTGGGACACGAACAGTTACGTAACTGAATTCAGACAAACCGGCTTGCCAACAGGTAGCCCGCTGTCTATTAGAAAGATAGTTTTGCAACCAAGTCTATTTGACACTGTCGACCCCATAAGCCTTTAGCTTATGTAAGAGAATCGTATGGTCAGCAGTGGCGAATGCCTTTCTCGAGTCAATATGTAACAAGCCAGTTATTTTCCCAGAATCCATAGTTTCCATCCAGCTTTCAACCATGGATGCTACCGCGGCTTCACAGGAATGACAAGCTCTAAATCCTGACTGATAGTGGTACTTGGGTATTGAGGTATGCAAAAAAGGAATCATGTATATGACGCTCGATTATTTTGCTTACGATGGGAAGAATAGACACCGGTCGATAATTGTTGACCTCACCAACGTTACCAAATTTGTAGAGATAGTCAGAATTGATGTTAGAGAAGGGGCTAACGTAATATTTGCTACTTTGAGAGGCCGCGGCCCAATACCGTCTATCTCAGTTGCCTTGGTAAAGCCCTCTCTTGATAATTCTTTTTGTACAAAAGTAGATGTAATGGAGGGCATGTGGTATTTTAAATTTAATGCACATTGTGGTCTCATACTAAAATTGCCCCGACTTGTAAAGGCCCATGCCAACGATCCTTTGGTACTCAAGACAAAATTGTTGAATGTAGATGCAATAACGTTGGGGTCGGCGGTCCTGCAACCATCTACTTAAATTGTATTTGTTTGTGCACATTGTTTTGAAGACAAAATTTGTTTGATCTTCATTGAAATTTCCCATGATAATAACACTGTCAAAAGTACCATTTTGTTTCCTTCATAGATCTTCAAAATTCTGACTAGAAACAGATATTATCGGTGGAATGTTTGTAAATGGATCCCAATGACCATTTTCTGTTGCCAGCCGTCGTTATTTTAATCCATACACACTCTAAAGCTGTTGATTCTAAATCGATTTTTCTTTTCCTTTGCAACATTACTTGTGAATAAACACACACTCCACCACCTTCCCCTGACTGTCTGTCACACATCAAAGAGTTTTGAAAACCTGGTAGCTGTATTACATCATTTTTAGCCATGTCTCAGAAAAGACCACTACATCATGTTCGAACACAACGGCTTGTATACTATCAATCTTGTTGCTGAAGCTCCGAATAGTTTCGTCGAATATGGAGAAATGAGACTGCTAGCGTGAGAAATTTATCAAACTTACATCGATTACCGCTGTCGATTCACAGACAATGAACTTTACCAACTGGAGCTATGTAATAACTCTGGGCCTGGGTTTTTCTCTACATCCCCTGATCGTAATAGTAACAAGTAACGAGTAAATAAATCTGAAATCCGTCTCTTCGCTGACGACACGACACTTTTCACACTCGATAATCCAGCAGAGCCACCTGGGGCCCTAAACGGGACCTTGAATGAACATCACGTGGGTCAGATAAATGGCATATTTATTTTAATCTTAAAAAGACAAAATCCTTGAAAATAAGAATGAAAAAAGCCCCTGAAATTCACCTTTACTTCCCCTTTAATAATAATAGTGTTGAAAATGTACAGGTGCATAAATATCTTACCCTTTGGTTTTCTGCTTATCTCTCATGGTCAGTTTACCTCAAACATGTTATGTCAAAATCTATAAAAAAAATAACTAAATAGATAAACAAAAAATAGTTAGTGTTTTGAAACGCCAAATTAAAGGTGAAACAATCTCTCTCTCTCTCTCTCTCTCTCTCTCTCTCTCTCTCTCTCTCTCTCTCTCTCTCTCTCATAAATAAAAAATAGTGTTTTGAAACGCAAAATTTAAGGTGAAAAAGAAAATCTCTCTCTCTCTCTCTCTCTCTCTCTCTCTCTCTCTCTCTCTCTCTCTCTCTCTCTCTATCTCTCTATCTCTCTTTTTTTTTATTTGCACATCCTTGCCTGAAGTGCGCCCGTGTGGTCTGGGATGGATCCTGGTTGCGAAGAGACACTCACCCATAGGAATTACAACAAATCTACATTGATTCAGGCTGGGAAAAAATTAACCGAACGTAGAAGGAAGCAAATTGGTACTCCTATTCAAAATTATAAATGGATTACCCTCAGCGTATCTCTCAAGACAATTATCAGGAACATTTTCAGAACGGACCAAACAAATTAGAATTATTGATGCCAAGAATTGATGCCATAGCTGCCATTCGCGAGTGGAAATCATTATCGCAAACAGCTAGGACCATTGAGCATTTGGACGAATTTAAAGGGAACGTAATATGACCAGACCAAAACGTCATGAACTTTACTATTTCGGAGAAGAGAAATCTTTATACAATTGGAGTTGTTGATTCTCCATATGGAGCAAATCCGGATACTGTTCACTACTGTCTTTAAATGTAAGAAATATGTTATACTTAGAAACGAACTATAATGTGAAATAATCACATTTAGTATTTGTAACCTGAAAAATGTTTATTTGGAATCAAATGTACGGGAATTACTAGAAGACAAGACGAGGAAATATTCAACGCCATTCACAAGTATCTTAAACTGTCTAGAGGATTCAAAATCTAACTTCGATTTAAGTCAGTAAATAGTATTAGTCCTATTATTTTAACAATGCTTATACATCACTTTTGTTCCCCTTTCTTCCCTTCTTATTGTTGATCCACTATGTTATTTATTTGTCTATTGGTGTTCACAATGTATATGTTTTATATTGTCCTGTTGTAAATGTCCAAGAAGCCCTAAAATAGGCGGGTGAGCCTACCGGCCAATTGTGTTTCCAAATATAATATGTTTAACCACATGCATGAGTAAATATGAAGAACAAATAAAAGTAATGCAAACTTTGATAAATTTGAATAAAATGTATATTCCACCATTGACTGAGCATTTTAGAATTGAAGCATGTTAAGCAGTACGTGTAACTGAAAAGTAAAGTGTATCCCTTTATGTAAAGTGTATCCCTGGTTTATGTGGACAGTTTTCGAGGAAAATGTACGTCCCCCTTGTACTTTTTTTATAAAATACCCATACCCTTGCAAGATACCAGGCAAGACCACTTAGGCATGACTTGTGTGTTTATATGTTCACAGGCCAATTAAACCATCGCTCTTGTATACTAATACATGGGTTATTGAAGGCTGACTATAAACCAGAATGGGCATTATTGTGTCTTGTGTATAGTGTTAAAAAAATGACCTACCTAACACAATTTTCATGTTTTGAAAAGGTTTAGTTAAAAGTCAACTTTGAGAAAGTCAATACTGACATAATATATGTGGCCTAAGTCAAAACAAAACACAACACAATACACCTCATGTAGGATAAGTGATGGTAAAGCAGACACGTACACACACGTGTGTGTCAGTGAGCACAAGATAAATCTGTGTTGCGTCCTTTATGACGCATTAGACTAATATGTACATTCTTAGCATAACACGACGATTGCATGGCTGTTCGATTAAGCAAAAGCTGCAAAATACCATCCTATTAAACGTGAATATAAATGTGCACATATCAGCACAACTCTGATCATATGCTCCAGCAGCAATCACAAGCCCTGTTATCCAGTAGTACTGGTAAGCTTCGTTATCCGTAAGAGATGGTGAAAGGCCTCACTTGACTGTCGTCCTTGTGTTTCACACAGCAATAGATAATAGTCGCTAAAATCACGACAGAAGGAATGCCCACCCCAAGGCCGATTGCTAACTTCTGATCGTCGTTTAGTTCTGAAAATGGTTTTGATAAACAAAAAAGTATAGATCACAAATGAATTTGCTCGCGTAACTGAAATCTTGTCGATTACGGTTATTTATGTGTTCACCTAACAAAGGAGGTAGTTGTATTTGAGAAAAATCAAGTAGACATCCTTGGATGATATTCCGCTTCAAAAAATCTTTTTTTTTCCTAATTTTAGTTAGGCATTTGTAACTTTTTTATCGTACAAACACACAAACCAGGTTACCTTTTTAAGCGGCAACCAAATACATAATTATTATCGGGAAAAAAAAACTGATGATATTTTGCAATATATATCAGCAAACAAATGCATTGTCGTTTGTTGCTCATGAAGGCTTTGAATCACGTAACACATAAAGCAGTGTTAATCAAATCGCCGAACAGTTAATTAAGCACATTGCATCCCACTAGCTATGTTTCGTGCATTTAAACTAAATTTTTTGTGTCAACTTGTTTCCAGACCCATGCAGTACTCATTCACTACAATTAAGAACTCCAGGCTGAGTTGAAAGGCCTTAGTCACCATGGGGCTTTGGTCATTAACAAAGGGTCATACAGCTCTATATACCGCAGCCAGACTGTATTAAGACCTGTCCTGGAATCAATCAGAACAGTTGAAAACTTTCCACAATGCACGATCTTCATTTAGTTAAGGTTAATGTTGCAGTGTGTCCGAATGTGTGGCATGTTAGACAGATGTATGTTGTGACGTGACCACGATAACTCAGAGACAATACCTTTTTACATTCAAAGAAAAAAACCAAACAAACTAAAAAAAAAACTAAATCACACAAAAACTAAAACAAAAAACCAAAAACAAAACAAAAAAGCAGAAAAAAAACAAAAAACAAAAAAAAAAAAAAAAAACAAAAACAGAAAAACAAAAAACAAACCAAAAAAAAAAAAAAAAAAAAAAAAAAAAAACCCTCACCGCCAATGGAGATCGTATTCGCGGAATATCTGTTGTATCTGGAGATTCGCCTATATCTGCCGTATCGCCGTGATCCCACTGAAACATAAAATATGAGCAAATGTAATATAGCAGTAACGGACACGTGGCACGAAATTGGCCTCTTTTGTTCCCACTAAACAAAGCAAAAATATCAATTTGTTCGATTCTATTCCTTCTTTTCAAAATTCTTTTTTTTTTTTTTTAAGTTGAAATGGTACACAAAGCCACAACATTTGTTTATCTGTCTTCAACAAAATTACTTGAAAATGCATTTTTGACCATTGGTAAAACAATTCTGCTCTGAACAACTTAACTAAGGGAATGTGGCATTTCTATACTCAGTTGACCTGACATCCACTTACAAACAAAAGTGGTTATGTGAACTTCAAAATCACATCAAGGTAACCTCTGTTTAGAACCACTATCACCATTCTTAAGGTGCCGAGGCTGAACTGAGACCTTCAAATCAGTGAGGTTAGCTTGTGTCTCTTTTGGGATAAGGAAGTGCTAATCTTTACCAATGCCAAGAGGTTTTCACTTCTATGCAAAACTTGAAGATGAAACAATGTCAATCTCTCAGTACAAGCTTTATGGAGTCAACCACTTAATTGGCAGTTCCATGTGGTCACTTATGGTGCTGTTTATATGACCATTCACAGTCAAAGCTTCGCTTGATGTGGTTTTACAGGTGAACTTATTATTTCCAGACTGATTAGAGCTACTCTGTTTCTAATTGTGTAGGTCAGTTATGATATAGTTTAAGGGATTAGCATTTAGTCATCCTTCTTCATGCCCTGAGCAGATGTCCTTTGTGAGCAATACAAGTCAATGAATTTCTTGGGTTATCTTTGGTAGTGCATATCTCAGATACAGTTTTTACAAGACTTGGTAATTTTGAGACAGCCGCACTCAAACCTGGATGGATGGATTTTTATTTAATTAACGGCTATGTAAGGACAAGAATGTAAGTTCGGTAGCCATTATTTGTTAGGCAATATTCCAATTTTAAATGCTACTTTTTGATCCCCTAAATAAAAAAGTTATCATTGCCTAAAAATTAAATGACATTATCATTCCTTTTTAACGGAAAACAACCAATGTCCACCTAAGTTATACTATTGTCTTTACATGACCGTTGATTTCAAATCTTTTATACCAATTTTTATACCAAAAGTTTAGAAACTAAACATTTTGACAAAACTAAGAATGTATCCATCGATCGGCTTGCATGTAAAAACAGAGACACAGTGGAAATTGTTGTATCACCACGTTATATGCACCTTACGTAAGAGCAGGCACTTAAACATGTACATATCCCACAACCATTTTTTTCATAATTATGATAATTTGTTCAATATCAAGTCAAATACATAAATGTTTTTTTTTAAATTAACAACAAATAAAATCAAAAGAAAAAACGTAAGAAAGTAAAAGCATTACAGCGCCACTTGTTGAAAAATAAAGGTCTCGGCTTCTTTTGAAAGGTTCTTATGATATTTTAAAGGACTTGCCAACCGTTTTTGAAGATTTGTTTTAAGCATTGTACAAAAAGGTACGGAGGCCAAATGAGACCAATAAGATTACTTTTGAACAGGCGTATTGACAAGGATTTCTCCTAATAACGAGTTTGTGAAACTCGAAATTACAAGTTTTTTTTTTTTCTGGTAATTACGAGTTACTAGACACAGGCTTCCATATAATCACGTTGGTGACGAGAATAATTACCTCACATATCTGTCTGAACTTTCGCTCTCACACGGTCACGATTTCGAGAAACTCAATATTAAAGATTTATCACTATTTCAAATGAATCATGATGAAAATAACTATCTTCTCTTTCATTCGATCCTGATTTCCTTTCCTCCCGGAACCTTCATGCAAAATACCCACTGCCAAACAGTCCTTATCACCTTGAAGATTTGTTCAACAAAAGTATTCATAAAAATATTGAAGCATTAACATCATTTAAATAGTCGCACCTCAATATGCGGAGTATGTCAGCATTTATGGGTGATTAAAACAATCTTCGTACTGATTTTTGGCAAAAATGGGCATGTGTAACTTTCTTAACTTTCGTTTTCACAAGGTAACAGTATCGAGAAACTCAATATTAGAGTTTTATCACTATTTCACATTAATCATGATGAAAATAAGTATCTTCTCTTTGAGTCTATCTGATTTTGAAAAAATAGGCATATATGTACAACTTGGTGGACTTCCGACGAATGTGACATTTACAACCTGGGAGGGCATAACCATGTGAGGCAGGTACGATCTGACCGCAAAGGAGGAAGCGTTTCGATTATGATCAAGTGCAGTAGTAAGTTTATTGAAAAGGCAGACTTATCCGTGAATAAATTATTGTGTTTTTTTTCAGCATACAGCAACTTGGATTGATAATACATTTACCAGTATATATGAAAATGATATTAATTTTAAAAGTGGTACACTTTACAGTGATGTTCCTGACTATTTTTCAATATTTAATATGTCTATAACTGCTCCACCCAATAAAAGCAAATTGAAAATAGCACAACAGTTAAACAACCATAATTATAAAAATGTAACGAATAATATACAATATAGTGCTGACTCAGCATGTGACTGGCAGTTTCCATTTTGCTACGGATGTTGATAAATAACGGGTAATAAACCCGGGTTAAAAAGTTTGACTTAATGCTATGACCATACAGCGATAAATTTATCATGTTGAGTGTTCTGACGTTTTCCAGCTGGCTGCCAATGATTTGTAAATTCAGGTGCAGTGCGTTTTTTATAAAAAATAGTATGATGGCAATGTAGTTTGTTTTTGGGTGGTTTTTTTTGGGGGGGGTTGTTTGTTTGTTTGTTTGTTTTTTTGTCACTTTTATCATCAACATAATCGTAATCTATTTTGTTACCATCATGACTGTAACCATCATGGCCATTATCATTGTCCACGCCACCACCAGCACCGTCACAATAACCATTATCGCTATGGCCTTCATCCAATTTTTTATCAACATCGTCACCATCACCATCATTGTCACCCCCATCGACACGATCTTCGTTATGAGTTTTTGTCAGCTCGTCATCCACATCATCATCATCATCATCACCATCATCATCATCATCATCATCATCATCATCATCATCATCATCATCATCATCATCATCATCATCATCATCATCGTCATCGTCGTCGTCGTCGTCATCATCATCATCATCATCATCATCACTGATTGTTCTTTCATCTTCATTTTTACTTGACTCTTGCTCACCCAGGAGGTCGAGTGATAAAGCGGCACATACGCACTTGCTACCTCTGGGTAACACAGCATGATAATGTACCCCAGTGTTTGCAGTGGTACTGGTGGTAGAGTGGAAGTTCTCTAAAGTGGACAAAATTTTGTCTATTGAAAAGTTCCACTATATTGACAAAACAAATACGCTTGCACATGGAAATAATGTTGCCATTACATATATTTCAAATCTGATCCCACACTGGTGATAATGTTACATGTGCGTTTCATGTCTTGCAAGTGATCAAATTTATCCACATATGCAGAGATGGTATCTCCGTGACTCATCATGAATTGACCCATAAATCGAAGTTTATATTGGACTTTTAATCCATGTGGTAATATTTTATATTTCTAATTTACCACATGGATTAAAAGTCCAGTATAAACTTCGATTTATGATTTACTAATCAACATGTGAGAAAAATGTCTTTGAAACAATATATTTATGAATTGACCCGTTTTGAAACGCAACACTGAATCTAGCTCTTGCATTTGGAACAATGAGTACCAAATGCCCTAAACAAATAATTTCCATCACGCGCAACACGAAAAATATCTCTATCTTCTTTCAACCTGAATGGTGTAAATATATGCCTCTGGTCATATTTTTTCTCCCCAGCAGTGGCCGGTACAGGAGCCCAACTGTATGACAAGAGATACCTGCATGTCTGTTATTTCTGATTGAAACATGTACACACATCCATGTTACAATGTCGAAGCTATACAAGAATAAGTTTGTGGAAAATAAAAGTAAAATGCATTATAGTCAAAGTTGTCAAATTTTATTTCTTAATCAAACCTGGGCTATTTCATGTTCTTTAATTCTTTGAAGAATAACAACTTGTAAGAAAATGTACTTCGCAAATTTGATATAGTTTTGGAAAATACAAACATACCATTGACAAAGTAATGAATATAGCTATTTTAGTTCTGGGACATCGGTGATAAAAGTAAGTGAGGTATTCATGATATTTGGTTTTAAGTGTTAATAATGAAATGAATGCATGACACAAAATGACTAATTTCTAATTGAAAAAATGAAAAATCAGTTGTACTATTTGGATATCTTTTGTTCGGCAAAAGCAGGAAGAAACTGAACTACAGGATGTTAAGTTCCCCCCCCCCGCTTTTCCCCTTCCTTAACAATGGTTGCTGCGAGCCCACTTTATCCCACTTGAATGTGAATTTCCGCACCTTTGCACTCTGGTAACGACTTGAAACCACTTTTACGCTGGGAAGGAAATGGCGACTCGATAACGTGCACACTGGGAAGGAAGGCAGTTGCACGCTCAGAAAGTGACAGCCCTGTCATATCGTCTGCCAAAGCTGAGCTGTGACCTGATGCAAAGAGGGCCGACGAAAATGAGGGTCCCTAGGGGGATTTTAGTGACAAGTATTCGTCAATATTCAATACATGTGAACTGAAAGAGTGTTTATCTTTACTCTGTGAACTGTTAAAACTCAAAGAAAAGCATAATTCAGATTTTTTACTATTATTTCATAACTCCTTGAAGTGCATTTATTTCATCTGGTGAAATGCGAAAATCCCGGAACGAAGCCCCTGGCCTCGCATTACCGCAATCGCATAATATGACGTTGGCATTGTTGGGATAGCATTGAGTAGAAGATCACGAACTGATCCTGTGTTCAGAGAGATGACCTCAGGTAAAGTGAAGTGCATTCTGTATAAAATGCCAATCAAAAAAAAAACAAAACAAAACAAAACAAAAACAAAAAAAAACAAACAAACAAACAAACAAAAAACAAACAAACAAACAAAAAACAAACAAAGGTACAAAGGTTAATGATACATCTATACTAGTTAGATATATAATCTATAATAATTGATAGTGTAGCTTATCAGGACGTACAAACATAACTGATAAACACAAACTTCCAAATAATATCCCTGAAGAACTCCATATCAAATGCAATTAGGTGACTCCAAACCAGATAAGATTGGATCAAATTCTTTGGTATTTTTCATTACTAAGACAAAATTTGCTTCAAGTAGCCGCGTGCATAGGCTATAAGGCCTTAGGCCAGCGGCCGAAAAAGTTTTTCACATTTGGCGTGCGTTACTTTTACATGGGAGTCAACCTTCCTGTTTTTACTATATACATATATATTTACTGTAAAATCCCAAGTTAAGATGAGTTTGAGTACAAGTTTATCTCCTTTGATACAAATGTACTCTAAGATCCCAAAAGCTTAGCCCCTGCCTATTGTGGACATCTATCTATTGCGGACACTTTTGCCAAAACCATAGGTGTCCGCAATAGACAGGTTTTACTGTATATATATATATATGTATATATATATATATATATATATATATATATATATATATATATATATATATATATATATATATATATATATATATATATATATATATATGTGGCGGCGGACAAGAGGTTTTTATATTCATCCCTAAATTGTTCATACTTAGAGTATATTTGCACCTTTGTGACCAAATTGATTGATTTTGATTTTTCACGTTAGCGCAGTTTTTGCCTTTAAGTGTGCAATTCACGCTGTTTAAATGATAGAGTAGGGGAAGGCCGGCGTGCTCAGCGGCCACAGTCTTTGATAGGTCCTTTATAAACAGATTAAAAGAATATGGTAAAATTACACTTTTCGCGACCAGGTTCGCGTTTCGTTATATGACAAAGATAGCTAACATCATCATATCATCTGACGAAACGGTAAGTGTTCTTGTACCTTTTTTTCTGTTAAGAGCAAATGAAATTGAGGCAAAAGTTTAAAAAGTTTACAACGATCGTCGTGCCATACACAATCAAGCCATTTTTGGGTGTCAACATTACACATATACACTTGAAAATCATTACAATTAAAATTATTGTACCATTCATATGTTAAGAGCATATGCAATTGAGGCAAAAGTCTAAATAGTTTACAACGACCGTCATGCTATACACAGTCAAGCCATTTGGGGTATCAAGAGTACACATATACACTGGGAAATCATCACTATTAAAATACGACATATATCCTGTAGAAATACCGAGGTGCACCAGCTTTTCAACTTGTTGATTGTCATAACAAAATGTGAGATTACCTTGGCATATGTCATGATAACGGTTCAAGCAGCCCTGTAACATTGCCTTTTAGTTGGATAACGCCATATGGCGGCATACAAACCTGTCGCTGTGTATTCTTGGTGCAATCCGGCCACAATGAACCGTGAACGGCTGTTGAACCTGCCTTGAGAGCGGTGACAAGGCAAGACGAAAAGCTAATTCAGTTCTCAAAATTGTCGTTAACCAAAATGATCTAACTCACCTTCCGAAGTTTGTAAGAAAAACAGCAATCCTAAAGAAATATAATAAAATATACGTAGGCATGTTTTGCACCGAAAACAAATCCACAAATTTAAACAGTACAAAAGTATAAGCAGAAAGAATAATGGGAAGATATCTGGAATAAAAACACTTTACTTGCATTACTGTTGGAGATGCGTTGCTTAAGCTGACGACTTGAATAATTGTTATTGTATGTATTCACGCACGCCGTAGTTTGTTGTTGTTGATGTTGTTGTTGTTGTTGTTGTTTTTGTTTTTCTTGTTGTTGCTGTTGTTGTTGTTCCCCCTTGTTTTTTTTTTTTTTTTTTTGTTTTTGTTTTTGTTTTTTGTTTTTGCTTGGTTTTTTGTTTGTTTGTTTGGTTTTTTTTGTTTTTGTTTTTTGTTTTTGTTTTTTGTTTTTGTTTTTTGGGGGAGGGGGTTGCTCGTTTGTTTGGTTTTTGGTTTTTGGTTTTCCTGTGGCTCAAAAACGATATATATATATGTATATATATATATACATATATATATATATATATATATATATATATATATATATATATGTGTGTGTGTGTGTGTGTGTGTGTGTGTGTGTGTGTGTGTGTGTGTTACGACAGAGACGAGACCCTTTCCATTTGACGCACGTGACAGCATTCAAGCATGGAACCATACATAACAGTAAACTCGCTATGCAGTATGTCAACCGTTTTAAGAGCTAAACGAAGGAAGTATTATCAACCCTTAAGTTAAGGGGAAAAGAAAAAATAAAACCCAGATAATTTGATCTTTCAGACGAGTATCTGACGTACACATTTTTTTTAATGGGTATTAACACAGCAACCATAATTACATATTTTGTTGCTGGGCTAAAAAATAGATACCTGTAAAGGTGGTGGCGAGATAATGTACAATCACACACATAGGCGTGACACGCAAACACCTACACGTCATGCAATATCATGTTATATGGACGAATATTAAAGTGTTCCAAGGGTTTTTCGTCAAATTAACAGGGTGATAATAGTCTATTTTATATTGTAGTCTCTATGAATCGGATCAAAACTTCAGAATTGAATTTTCCTGAAAATCAATTACACAATTCTTGATGAAATATGTTCACACACACACACACACACACACACACACACACACACACACACACACACACACACACACACACACACACACACACACACACATAAATATGATAAAAAATGTGTTCAAACACGATTTAATGCGTATTTGTAACTGTAACTGTTGCATATATTATCAAAGGTACGGACTGTTGCAACGTAAGCTTGTTTGTCCTTGATCGATATATTTTACAATATGAACATGTGCTATTTCAACTGCGAAAAGGGCCTTTGAGGCTTGCTTTTTTCATTAAACGTGGACGCAGTCAAACATCACAACTTTTTTGCACATCGATGGTTTGCATTCAAAAACCGCATAGGATGGTTTATATTTATATTGTTACATATTTTTGTCGTTCCCGGAACACTATAAAGGCATTATATGTACTAGTCATTCTGAGGGGAAAGAAATGAATAGGCTATATTTTATATTTGCTTGTCCCTCCATAAGCACCGGCCGTGATCAATCCTCGTGGTCGACCGTGTCTATAAATCAATGGCAAATGCAGGTTGAGTAGTGCACTGACCACATGCGTTAGCCAAATTGTCACATTTACTCGATGTATATAGTTTCCTCTTTTTGCTAAAATTCAATATTTTGTTCACAGGCATTTTTGTCCCTGCAGTGAGTAAAAGTAAGAGCGAAAAAGCTACCCGTTTAATTCATTTTATTCCCTAAAGTACAAACATATGGCATACGCCATCACCTCAACTGCTTTCTTGCGTAAAAAGGTCCAGAATTTTAAGCGCTTTTAAAAGCCTTTATCATTTTTTTTTTTTCGTTTTGATTTTCTACTCCTTTATTTTTTTTCCATAACATATTAAGCCAAAACGTCAGCAGATAATGTTTCTCTATGCCGAACAAAACACGCAATTAACAATGCAATTCACTTTTAAGCGCAGACGTTTATACAAGTACACTTTGGACCAATTTATTAGGCCTACAGGACATTAAGTGTCGGCACCTGCAAAACAGAAGCTTCAGCAAGGCTGACCTTAAATACTTGTATGCTGTTATACATACCAGCCACCATGCACATGATAATGAAACTAGGACGATTCATATTTTATCGATCATCGAAGACCTGACAACAAAAACACTTAGGTAGAGCTGGAATGGAATGCGCTTGATGCAACATTTTCGTGAATTGTAGTAAAGAAAAAACCCACGACCCCACAGCACCCACATCCAACAACAAACAACACCCTCCCACCCCCCATCCCCGAAATAAAAGCTGCCTGGACAGCAGTCATACGACTAGAACTTTTTATCAACAAACGAGCAGATCTGATTTGAGTTTATATCCCGCCATCATCAGAGGCAGGCTAGGGATCAGCAATTTTACCTCTCAATGTGTGTCAGCATGTACCAATGCTAAATAGATTCGTAGGCTTTTTAATACTTTGTTTTCCTGTCAATAATACGCTACAAAGAAGCAAAACTCGGGGAGCTTCTTTGCAATCCGTCCCTCTCGTTGCAAACAGAATGAGGCACATAAAAAACAATGAAGTACTTACGTGAGTGCACAACTGGGCGCAAGATTACACTTCTGAAAATCTGGACCGTATTCCAAAGACCGGCCTTCCTAGGAACAGATTCCAAACAGCGCCAAATCGTCGAGGTGGCTACTACTGACATGAACAAACGCGTGGCCACTATCCACTTAGACGATAAACAACTTCACCATTTTCCCAGTGCTATAAAAGTAATTCATCGCAAGCTGGCTTGTTCTCATTTTGTATTGATTTAAAACCGTATAGGCCTACTCTGTTATATCATTTTCTTTCCATGCTGGCATTGTAGTTTTATCATAGGCTGGCAGTGTAGTGCACACATGTATATCTTTGTAGATAGACAAGGCAGCCAGCTTTATTTTTTTCAGGCAGCATCAATTTGCACTCATCATCATCATCATCACCATCATATCAAATTATGAGAAAACAATGAAAGGATGAACTTACAAACTACCTTAGTGTATAAAACAATGCAAAATTGATTTTAATTAAGTAGATTAGTGTACAAACCACTTCATGTCTTATTTTAGCAGGCTCAGTCATCATGATTATATACTTATTGTTGCTCCCATTGCCCATGTCATAAGCAGCTACTGGTTTGGGAGATAATTGAAAACAGACACCAGGGTGCGTTTTTTCTAAATGTGAATATACATGTTCAGGGCTCTACCATTCTATTTTGCTGCTGTAGCCCACAGGCTAGTACTCTTTAACATTTTACTGCCCCCCCCCCCCCTTCTAAATAACTTGCCTATTCATACTATTTAGATCAATGAAATAGGGTTATTGAGCCTAAACCGTACCGCTGTCAAAAGCGAATCAATAAGAATTTTGACAAGAATGAACATATTTTTTTAAAGGCGTGTTCCCACACTGTGTTACTTTATCCTTGTACGCTAATTACATACTCAGCAGAATAAAATCATCTCGAAAGGGGTAGGTCCCTGAATTGATTTCTAGACTGAGACTTACTAAGGTCCTTTCCTCATGTGTATCATAAATGCGAAGGGAGAAAAAAAGTGTTCCTAAACTGTATGGTACGTATATCTGTTGATTATACACAGACACGAAAACCTTTCAGTTTTCTAATACTAGTAGATGATGTCACACAGGTAAAAGCTACCGTAACTTAAAACTAAGATATGAACGGAGAAAATATTGCAGTGCGAAAATATATTAAGTTCGGTTTATGGAAAAAACCTTACCCATAGCTTATTTACCCAGCCTGAACATTATTATTATTATTATTATTATTATTATTATTATCATCATCATCATCATCATCATCATCATCATCATCATCATCATCATCATCATCATCATTATTATTATTATTATTCATGATTTGGTTATGGCAGATGGTAATTCCAGTTTATGCACATTCTTCAGTTACATAACTTTTAATATAATGATATCACAATTTGTTCGTATGGCTTAAGTCATGGAAAGCCCAGATTATGCGCATAATATTTTTCATTTTTAAACGGCGTAAGTCTACCTGTTTAAAAACATGCGAAAACAATTGGCCTCACGCGAGAGTGACTACAATAATTCACTTACTTGACTAGGAGCTCTACTTATTATTTAGACCAGGTGAAGTTTAGTGTAATCGTCAAGCCATAAAGTTTGCTTACTTCCGCAGGCCTATCAATCAGTTTCATATAAACTAATATGTATATTGTTTACTTTCTAGGCCTAGCAAAAGTTATCACTAAACCTTATTTCAAATAATACATTTCTTTTTTCTGTTTTATTCCCCCATTATTAAGCATTAATGTATAAGAGGCTTTGAAATCATATTATACTATGAAACTCCCTGTATTTCCCCTTGATAACAGATGTATCTCTGTCCGACATCCCCAAATGTCAATTGTTTATTGGATTCTTCCCTTAAAAATAAGACACCTAAATGAAATTCCATGTACTTTTCCTGGATCAAACAAGAAATTAAAATTTCCTGTATTTTTTCCTAAATGAATCTTCCCTAACCATTTCGCTGTTTCAAAGTTTTAACCAGTACATAGTACACAAAACAAGGGGTCCTTCAGTGCGCTTATATGTTAAAAACGTGTACAGTACGTACGCTAGTAAGGAACCCCCGCCCATCCCTCCTCTAATTTCGCTAGTAAGGAACACCCCTCCCCCCGCATCCCTCCTCTAATTTCACTTTCCTGTAGGAACCCTGATATCGTACGTACGTACATACATACATACATACATACATACGTACATACATACATACATACATACATACATACATAGATACATACATACATACATACATACATACATACATACATGGCTGCGTAAGTGTGTGTGTGTGTGCGCATACATGTTTTAAAGCTCTTTCCTAAACCAAACAGTAGTTCGCTTTAGGATAACTTGTCTTTTAGGATTTGCGTAAAGTAAACTTTACAGGTTGGAAACGCCTGTTACAACAATACTAGAGCATCAACATGTCACTCCTCCTGCTAAATAATAAAAAAAATGTGTAATCTGAGTTAAATCAGAAGTATTTTCAGTGAAATATGTTGGGTCATTGCAGATAAATACCTTTTTATTGCTACAGGCATTCTTAAGTGTGTGCCAAAATGTACTCTTTTATAAAGTGTGGACAATGCAGTACATAATTTTATCAATGGTTGTTTGAAAATAATGAAATAATTTATGCCAAAATATTGATTACTTTGGAGACTACGGTTTAAAAAATGTGTAATAAATCAAAACAGAACCTCATTCGGGGTAAAAATGATAATTTAGACCAACTATTATAATTAATCCGCTTTACAAAAAGACGTAATTAGGTTTAGGTAAATGTAACCTATTGCCAACCAACACATCGAGAGTGTAATTTGGCCATGTAATTTGGCCATGTAATTTTATTTCATAAGAAAAACTTTATCTCGGATGGGGTATATTTTTGAGATATGTGAAGTACTTTACAATCAAGCGTGAACATGGTGAATGACGAGCATAAATATGGAACTGTGAACTAGGTGTGCAATCATATGCTTATGGGCGCGGCTTAGGCTCAACGATTGCCCCCAGGGCAAGTACTTTGAAATTTTGGCTGGGTCTGATTGGAATTTTACTCCTCCCTGAGCTGCAGACATGCAGATTCATAAACCCTGATGTTGCACGTGATACTGTCATTATAAGACAATAGCCAATGAGAACAGCCATTCCACTTGCAGTATAACATTGATGGACATAAAAAAAACCACTGTAATTTACAGAGCTTGCCTTAAGTCAAGCCTTATTTTCCGGGAAAACTAATACATTTTCAGGTAGGACTTTTAAAAATGCTGAGCCTAAAAGAAATTTGACCGATTACTTGTCCAACAATCATAAACCCAGATGTTCAATGGTCATCCCGCGGTTTGCTGACAAGTGCACTTGTGGTTCTCTGTTGTCATTCTAATTATTATTCAAGAAAAGGATGTGCTGAATACACACAAATTTTTCTGGTTGTGAAAATAATGAATACTCAGTAGACACATTTGGCTGTTAGTTCAGTAAGAAATTATTAACAAAAATGAATCTCAATTTTACGACATAATCTACTTCCCCAGTTATTAGCCAAGTTGGGACTATGCGAGGCCATGTATTATTCTTTTTTAGCAGATTTATACATGGGTAATCTTTATAACTTGTGAGTTAAGAGAAAAAATAACTTTATTAAAATATTATTCATTATGACTCAATTTTTGTCCTGGTTTGGGTTTCTGTTTAGCGTATTTTCGACAGGAACATAATAGGCCTGCCTAATCAGCAGAGGCGCGTGCAGATACCTTAAACATAAAAAAGTATAATTGTTGATCCCTGGATGGCGGGACGTTCAAATGACATTTGCTCATTTGTTGATAAAACATTTATCGTTATATAGCGTTTAACGTGACCTGTTTGTGGGTTGTGGGTTGTGGGCGGTGGGTTGTGGAGTGTGGGTGCTATGGGGTCGTGGGGGTCTCACTACGATCCCATTTTCACGGACAACAAATCATATCACATCACTGCAATTACCTGTGTGTAAAAATCATGTAGAAAACGTGAAGTGACATATCAATCCAGACTACAAATTACATCCGGCTGCTATTGGTAGATTTGAGCAGAACAGGTAAAAGGTACAGTCCGTAAAATATTCTTACATTAGAATATACTGACGAGTATTATGAATCTAATGCATTCAATACATTAGCGCTACTTCGTAAAAAGAACAGCTTACAATTTCATCGTGACCATCCCTGACGCAGGCCAGCAATATTGTTTGGTATATAAATGAGACTGAACAATGAATAAAGACATAATGTTTTGTGAAAAAAAAAAACACGTAAAAATACGAAAAATGCGCAATTAAGTTAGCTTCTAAAAAGCAGGATCAGAGTCCTAGATTCCCTACAAACTTTTTTAAGGCATCTGAAGCCCCAATGGCTGTGAGTAAACATGGACTGCATCATTGTACAAGCAAGCACAAGAATACTTACCCCTCGCTCTCTCTCTCTCTCTCTCTCTCCCTCACTGTCTCTTAGATCATACGAATAAAAGTGCCAATTCCTATTCAAGCCTGTCTTAGATGGTAATGGTAATTTAATGATAAATGCAAATACATTGAGTGAAGTAACCAACAACAAATACGAGTAGCAACACAAAACCCAATCGGAAGGTGTAAAAGAACATGCGTAGTTGACGTTGGGTGAACATTTAGGAAATATGGCGGTTACCTAATTCCAAGAAACCTATAGAGACGACTTGCTGCTCCAATCATTTGCTTTGTGGGCTTTCGAACCCTGGTATCTATGCAACTTCCGTGTGACGTTTAGACCACGCGGCATAGCAGCCATTCTCCTCGAATGTCACTCTGTGCAATAGCGCGTACAACTGAGTCTCATGTATCACACATTTTTCTCCCATGACCTGAAATCAGTTCTGTAGTGCTTGGCTCATTATTGCTATGAGAACAGCCCTCATCTCAATCTTCACAGCAGCACGGCCTACCGTTCTAATTATACTCTGTCTCCTATTCTGTCATATTGATAATGAAGCTTCCGCGCCTGTTAAAAATGTGTTTAGCTTTAGTTTTGCTGGTGTTGACGAACAAAAGGTTAATGGTTTTAATTTCCAGTGCATGTATGTTTAAAACTGATATTTAGTTTTGTTTGGTGGCAATTTTAAATATAGA
>OZ026619.1:46753029-46828029 GCA_964020975.1 Hermodice carunculata
ATTCGTGGACACAAACTAATAATTACAAATTCAACACCTCTTTGTGTAACCATTTCAATTCCGAGGAATATTAGCATTTGGATTGCCCAGCACAAATTACTGATTACAAAGATCCAGACTTGTTAGACCAAGATGGTTAGGTTAACGCAAGAAAAATGTTACAAATGGAAGATTTTTGGTTCAAAACACTTAATTTTACTTTTTCCTTTGGACTCAATGACATTATTTTAGGCTCCAGTGATGTTAGGAATTTGGACTTTCTTACTCTTGATAGCAGTTCACACACCATTTCATGATAATCAGGCCGGTATTAAAACAAGAAGAAGAAGTCAGGGACAAAGAAAATCACGGAAAAACAAGAAATATAGGAGCGTGGATACAAAAGACCTTGTTCATAATTTACTGTAGGCTTTCTCCAAAGGCATTGATCAATTACTTAGAGCTCTAAAAACATTATCGTTTCGAGATATAAACAGGATCAATTAATATTTGGGGCTTTTCTATTCTGAACACACATTTCCACATCTTATTTATGAATTCATGTACGCTTACATAACAACTGTTCGGAAACCATGGTCTAAAAAGAAAAAAATTGGAGCAAATGTTTTGTATCATTCGTTCCAAATACAAAATTATTGATTCACTGAACATTCGGTCCTTTTTTAAATTGAAATTTGTTCGAATAATCATTCCCAAGTAATGCAAAATAAAATATCCTCTTTATGCCTTTTAAATATGGCAATGATATCGGAGAAAGTATCATAAATTACAAGAAACTTCTGGCTGAAATGACTCTTGAGGATATCGCAACTAATCAAAATTGTGAATATATGTCCAACAATTATATTCCAATTTTGTTGATACATGCCCCAAACATGTATTCACAGATAATTTGGATTAAAACAAAATTCAGTTTTTCAAAGAATTGATGAAAAGGGGTACAAAAAATTGGGTCAGTCTGAAGTTGAACATTGTCAGTATTTTTAAGGTTGCATATTTAATGCTTTTGATTGTTATTGTATGAAATGGGCAAAGAAAGAAAAAAATAGAATTTTGGAAATTTTTAGGATAATCATCAAATTTGAAAAGAGTCTTTAAAAATATAATTTATGGTCACAAATCCCAAAGTAAGAATATCTGTGTACTAAATTTAAAGCAGCTTAAGGTTACATAAGCAGTCAAGGAACTACAAGAATGCTTTGTAATCACTAACATTGAAAAGCCAAGTAACAGTTCTTGGCTCATCTGCAAAAATATTAACTGAGAAATAAATTGATTTGGAGTATTAGCAATTTTTTCCGAGTTTGTATTTAAAATCAAAGATTGAAAGCCCACAAATATAAGCTGTTTTGACTTTTCTACACTGTACACAAATCTTCGATTAGATAAAGTCAAAAGTTCTCTTTCAGAATTAATCAGCAAAATTTATAAATATAATGGTAAACCTTACATAGATATTAATTCATATTCAAAAAAGCATATTGGTCGCGTAATGAATACAGACAAAAGTAACGTTAAATCTTACGCTCTTGAAACTTTGATAGACGTTGTAAAATTTCTATTGGATATCCAATGCAGACCATTTGTTTTTCAACGACTAAAAGGCATTCCAATGGGTACCGGCTGCTCCCGTTAGTTTTTGATTTATATTTAACCTGGCTTGAATTTAAGTACATGGATAAATTGATGAAAAGGAACCTTCAGATGGCTAAAAAATTATGAAACAATGCAAGGTATATTGATGAAATTGCTTGTGTAAATGTACAAAATTTCAGAGAACCTGAAAAGAAATTTACCCAAAAGATATTCCATTTGGAAGTAACAATTCATTTCAGGTTTCACAGATGTGTATCTCGACTTGCATATTCGAGACACTAATGACAGGTAAAGCATTAAAAGTTATGAGAAAAATTGATGAGTTAAATTTTGCAGTAGGTAACTGTCTTTTCCCGGACAATACTATTTTGGAAGCTATTGGATGTAATGCATTTTTGTCACAAATGTTGAGAATTGGCCATGTTTGTTCTAAATTTCAAGACTTTGCATACAGAACAAATTGTTTACAATAGACTTGAATCAAAAGGATTCAAAGATGTACTTTTGATCAAATATTTCTACACATTTTTCTTAAAATATCCAGAGATTGTTAGAAAGTTTGGCTTTTAAAATTTTAGAGATTTTAGACTTGATGGTTCTGCGTTTTTTGTTTTTTTTTGTTTTTTGTTTTTGTTTTTGTTTTTGTTTTTTGTTTTTATTACTATTATTATTTTATTTTTGGCATCGTTCTGTTTAAATATTCACCTTAAAGACCTTTTAGGCTAACTAGTTTTCTGTCACGTTAAGCCCGCATGGGTTATCGGCAGCAAGCAGTGCCCTTTATCAGTTAAACGTTTGCCCAATTTTACTTATGATCTGGGGAAGAAAGTTTATATTTGGATTACATGACTTCATTGCAAATTAACTTACTTTTATTCTTTTCTGACATGTGTAACTACACATTTACTAAATGTCAAAAATTACCCATATTTGACAGTATCCAGTTGTATACTGGCAGGTGGTTTAACTAAGGAAAGCTGTCGATCTGGAAGGGTACATACTGTTTCAGGGGTAGGTCAAGTAATTCTTATCTGATCTTGTGCCGTACAAAGGTAGTAATATTGTTTGGTTTGACATGTATTCTTTATTCATATTGAAGCTCTGCATTAAGAAGCAAAGCTTCATTTAGTAAGCTAATGAATCATTTTGAAAAGTCTGTCCCTTAGGTAGTTGGTTGGCTTCTCTTTTGGGGCTTGGCGCAAACGCGCTGACTCGCGACAGAGATTCACTGTTCCATAAAAAAAAACTATAATAAGGCAGAAGCAGTGGGGACTGCCAATGACCACACAACTCACTCCGTTGATGGCAAGATGTTAAATCCCACTTTATTTCCGAGGTACACAATTCTTATTGATCTGGGAAGCTCAGGTACATAAAATCAATAATAATTGTAAAATTTATAGCCGGCAGGTGCAGCGTGTTGGCCGCAGTTCCATAAAACTCTTAGAAAGTTACCGCAGTTCCATAAAACTCTAAGAGGATTAAACACCCAAACACTTACAGCGTACAAGATTCTGGTTCCCTGTAATCATTTACTACTTCAACCATGTTCTGAAAGATGACTGTCCAAATACACCAGAATAACCTTGTTTGTTCCCTACCTAGAGTGGTCATTGCTGGTCGCTTTATGACACATCAGAGTAGATATTGATATTTCCTTGAGTAGACGTTCAACACCAATTAGATTAGGTTGATTACCAGCTACCAGATAGTAGTTTGCTCACCTTTCGACAATTAATCTATTGCGCAATGCCCATCTGTACCAGTTGGTCAGGTATAACATACCTTGTTGGGGATCCCGTAGGAACTCTCTCAGATTAACCCATTAGCGACCATTTAGAAATGGATTGATTAAAATTTCAAAGTAAGGAATAAATATCACCCCGTTTCTCTTTTGCAGAAAAGAGAAAGTAGCTGTAAGAATTTTGCATAATTATGTTGGAATTTTTATGATGCCGAAGCACACACTTTACATACGATCCCCCTTTTATTAGTCTTGATAATTCATTCAAGACTCACATAAAGCAATTTTAACATAATCGTGCTTCCCACAGGCTCTACAGCATGTGCTCATAACAGATATGAGCCCCAATTGCTATACCACAATCTGACAAAATCATTAACCATTAGCTCGCCAGTATATTTTGAAATAGAATATACAAACTATTCACCTAGACTGCATACCTTAAGCAGTTGGGGTCAGAGGTTCCAGAACTTGACCCACCGTTGGGTCAGATCATTCAGCATCTGACCTTACATTCAGGATAATTTTAAGGATAAATCAGGTAGAATCAGCTGCAAGAATATGTGTATCGTTTACATAGAAAGGTGCCAAGAGGATGAGTTTTTATTGGCACTGCTGTTATGCTAGTTAGTTACACTACAACTCAGATCAATTGATTATGTCCTTAATGCTATTAATTTGTTTACATTATTAACTCATGTGACACCATTGAACATTGCAATGGGCTGATCATAGCCACTGTAGCACCCCCACAAAGGTGATATTAGCAGACCATGGCACCAGTTCATTCTGGACGTTTCGCCATCTAGACAGTCTGCACTGACCACATTGGGGATGTCGGTAATGATCATGATCTGTCGCATTGAAATGGTTAGTTGTGCATTGATATTTGAAAACAATAGTGCAATACTTCGCTATGGTGCTAAATTCAACTGGCTTTTGTTACACTTCTCTTGAAACTACCTATCATCCTACAGTTAGCTGCCAACTTGGGGGGGGGGCCGAACCCACTGTCTGGGTTTTATAGGGGGTCCTGCAAACCCAAACGGGCACAAGATAACTGTGAGGCACATGGAAGCCAGAAGGTTTGGACCTCAAGCACTTCATAACTTCTATAATTAGGACAACTACTTCCATGCAAATGAATAACCATGGCCATATAAATACAATAGTAGTACAATTGCGAACATACCGCGGCATATATAGATATATATATGCATATAATAAAACCGACTAAAGTAAAATGGATGCACACTTATGTGTTCATTTCACCTCAGAAGCCACGTCATAAACCAACCCACCTCAATGTCTCATACACCTTGGCATAAATAAAACCGTCAATAGTAAATTGGGTAAGCTGAATGTGGCACAGATTATGGTCTTTACTGTGAAACATTTATGCCATGAGAAAATAATTAGAAATACACACATTTTGGCTACAAGTATAGTCATACACGGCAACGTCTAATATTTGACAACATGATGCTGCGATTAAATAAATATACACGTTTCAACCACAAATATAGTCGTGCATGGTAACATAACATGAGCACAGCATAGCCAGTAAACCTTTGTTCCTGGCACAAAACAAATGGGCACTGTGCATCGTCATAGTGCATTGTCATAACACTAACAATATCAGCCATAGCATGAAAGTGTCCTCTTTTCACAGGCCAACAAAAGGAAAGGCATATTTGGTGCCCAGAAAATACCAATCTATTTACCATTAATCTATCAACATAGCTTGAACCCGGATTCAAGGTGCAAATGCCAATACATACCCCCCAAGGAAGCAGGCCGCGAACCTGGCTGCCACTCACAAAGGTGTAGTCCCCAGCTCCATGTGGCGACTAACCAAGATGAGGGTGGGCAAGCATTAGGGATGCCCCCGCTCCAGGGCTCAGTCTGTTTCTGCAGGCTGTGAGTGGTTAGAGGGGCAAGATTGTGAAGGGCCAGCCGAGCTCGTACTGTGCTCCTTCCGTGTTGCATTAAGAACGGTGGCTAAGGATGGGTAAACATTAGTAGGGCACTGGAGAGGTGTAGGATTCATTAGGGGAGGTGGAGAGGATTGGTCCTTTAACATCAGAGCCCGTTCTGGTGTGGCTTTCGGCTTTAATTGGAGCCAGTTGATGAAGTATTCCCGTTTGTGCCAAACAAGGCATCCCAATATGGTTACCAATACCCCTATGGCAACTAAAACAAATAGAAGGCCAAAGGATAGCCGACTACCATGATGGGTCCATGCAAAAGGAGGATGGGGCATGGGCAAGGGGGTTAGGTCGGTGAGTAGGAGGGGGGTTTGGTGGTCAAAGTGGGGCTGTTTTAGTAGTGACAAAGCCTGTTCTTCAGAAATGATGGTAGTGATATTCAAGATGTTAGTAGCTAGCACACGTAATGCCTTCACCGACACATGGCCAATGCGTTCTATGAGGCCTGTCAGAGTGACACCTTTTCCCATAACTATGCACCCCGAAGGCACTGTTATCAGGTAGGTACCTGCATCTACCCTTCGTCTATTACTGGGCTTCCCTTTGCAATGCGTTTCAAAGGTTTCACCCCAGGTCACAACAACGTATTCTCCATAACTGATTTCGGTCACTATGGTCAAGTTTGATTGTCGAGTCAAGATAACCTGGCAGTTGCGACTCCGCTTCACATTTCCAGCTATTACAGTGCGAGGACAACTCCACCGGTGAGTGTCAAATAATGGCCCCGAACGGCACACCATGGGTTTCCACCCCATACAGCCAATTGGATGGAAAATGTCCCCATTCGTGGTGCTGATCCCTACATCCTTCTGTTCCACCCTTATTTGGATAGAATAGCCCGGTTTCTCATAGGGTACGGGCCATGAGGCTAAGTTGTATCGATTATAATTTCGACCATCGACCAATGGTAGCTTTACCCGGTAAATTAATGTTTCCTTTCCCCACACTGGATACACGGGTGAATGCTCATAGTACCATTGTATAGGGTTGATCGGATAAGTGCTGGGAGTGGTTGCCAGCCTTAACACACTATAAAGTTGAGTTGGGCTCATTATGTCCTCGGTTAACCTGCCCATCTCTAAGGACGCCTTTTGACGTGCATATGTTTGTAATGACCGTATATAGGAGCCAGCGATGTGTTCCAGAGTTGACACCGTCCTCTCAAAATAGAATGCGTGTTCTACACGCAGTATTCTACGACTAGTATAATTCAATTGTCTGACTGCACTATTTAATTTAGGGATGAGTTTCTCAGAGATAAAACTAGTCACCTGGGAAATCTGCTTCTGGTTCCAAGCCGCAAGCTGTTGGGTGCGGTTCAACACTGTGGTAAGTTTGTTTGTTTGGTGAACTATGGCCCGTTGGTTCTCTTGCGCACTGGATATGGCTCTGCGACATTCCTCTATACTATCACTGGTTGCTAAACCAAACAAGGTAGAACCTATCTGGCCAACGATGTCAAACCACCCTCGCTTAACTCGCCGGTTGTGCGAGGCCTGAGTGACTTGCTGGGCTTCAAGGTAGGATTTCAGGAACTTGAGCCGGCCAACCCAGGAACTGTGCTGGTGTTTAGTGATAAGCCCTTTTCCCAGAGCTTGCTGGGCTTGATTAATGACCATTGTAAGGCTGTGGAGAAGATTTGGGTCCACCACCGGGGCATCAACAACCACCAAGATAGTCCACTCAGCGGTTTGAACCCGGAGTTGATCCGCCTTGGTGAGTAGTAATCCATCAGGGAGGGGGTCTATGTCTGCCCCAGTCAGTCTTAACATAGAGAACACTAGGCACACATAAAGGCAGCCAGCTCTACAGCGGCTAGCCGTTGTCGTTTTTGCTCTGCGATATCCAAGGGGCATTCTGGAGCCGGTCTTTTTACTGCCACAGAAGGAGGTGGTGGTGATGGTGCCCGTAGAGTCCTATCGGGAGCCAAGCTAGATTGAGGAACTGGGCCTTGCGACCTTGTAAAGTACCGGTGAGTCGGCACTCTCAAAGCCGGAGCTTCCACTTGATTGGCTGTTGCTGGCTCCACCCCTAATGACTCATCGGCACCATCCACCTCCATGTCCTCCCCTGGTTGCTCAGCAGAGTCTTCCTCTGTGAGTAATAAAGCATGTGGAGGATTAGGGTCTCTATCAACCTGAAGTGGCTCCCTAGTTGTGGCTGTGAGCTGGGCCCCTTGCCTTGCATTTCTGCGAGGTCGTGGAGACACATTATCCCAAGCCACATTTGGGTCCACCAATAGTAACTTGCATCGGTTAAGCACGCGCATTTGGCCTGTTCCTTGGTGTCTTATCCAGCAAACAGGCCCCCTAACCCTTATAACCTCATATTGAGGGTCCCAACTAGAAGTGAAGGTCAATTTCTCATGGGCCCTAACAACTACTGTATCCCCAGGTTTTACCTCACAAGCATTGGCACGCCTATTGATGCGTTCCCGGTTATACTTTCGTGAGTCCTCGAGGTTCTGCCTAGCAATTGTAAGGGCTTCTGCAAGGTCACTTAATCGTCCTTCCAGAGGGTTTTCCCTATTTGGGGTTCCTAAGCACCTAGTCAAGGGAACCCTCCCTCTTCTACCATACATTAGATAGAAGGGGGTAAAACCTGTCGATTCGTTAACACTATTCCTGTGAGCGAACAGGGCATCTGCCAACCTGCCCTGCCAATTCCTGGCCTTATTATCTACAAGTTTGGTGATCATCTCCTTTATGGTTCGATTAAGTCTCTCGACTTTACCATTGGTTTCAGGGTGATAAGGAGTGGACTGGCGGTGGTCGACACCAAGGCCCCTTAAGAACTGCTTAAAATGCCCGGAGGAAAACTCCAGCCCTCTGTCTGTTATGGCCACCTCAGGAATGCCGTGTCGGGGAAAGAACTCCTGGGCCAGAGCGGCTTCCACCGCTGTGGAGCTTTTATTTGGTATTGGGAAGGCTTCGGCCCATCCCGATAGATGGTCTATTACTGTTACCGCATATCGGTTGCCCTGGTCACTGGGTACAAAGGGGCCAATTAAATCAATCCCCACCATCTGCATGCAATAACATGGGATTGGCATTTCACTCATTGGTGGGCGTTCTGACCGTTTTTGATTTACTAGGCACGTTGGACAGAGCTTTATTTGCCTTGCTATGTCATTCCTCATACCAGGCCAGACATAAGCTTCCCTCACCCTGTTCAATGTTTTTGCAAGGGCCATATGACCCACATTTTTGTGGCACCGATCAATGACCTGGGTTCGGAATGCCTGGGGTAAAACTAGTCGGGGATACCAGGGGCAAGCCGTGGTGGGGCGTCGGACTGAGTATAGTAGACCCTCATGTACTTCATAATCAGACTCTAGGGTGTCCGCTTCCTTGAACAGTAAGGCAAATTCACTCTCCTGGGCCTTCCGTACTGCTTCCGCATTTAGCGAGTCGGCTTCAAGGGGAATTCGATCCTGTACACCCTTACCCTGGACTGCCTCTGGGTCAACCCAGTCCACTGTGTCTATGACTGCTAGTTCTACAGGTGCTGGCAGCCTAGACATTAAATCGGCTCTTACATTTCGGATGCCTTGGATATATTGTATACGGGCACCGAACTCTGCTCGGAAGACGGCCCAGCGCTGAATCTTAGTATTGCGCATTTCTTTGGTGAACAAGGATCTTAATGGTTTGTGGTCAGTATACACAACAAATTCGGCACCATACAGGTATGCTCTTAACTTATCGATGCAATGCACTACTGCATAGGCTTCTTTTTCTATGGTCGACCACTTCCGCTGAGTAGCCGACAATTGGTGGGATACATATTGTATGACCCTTTCAACCCCTGCATCATCATCCTGCACTAAGATGCCTCCCACACAAGTATCGCTTGCATCGGTGTATAACTTGTAACTTTTGTCTGTCTGTGGGTATGCCATGACTTCTCTGGACATAAGGAGGGTTTTCAAGTGTTCAAAGGCCTGTTGTTGCTCGGGGCCCCAAGTAAAAACCTGGTGTTTGCGGGTCAGCTTGACTAAGGGTTCAGATACGAATGCATATCCTGGCATGGTTTTTGAGTAATAATTTACCATCCCCATAAACGAACGCACTTGTTTTACGCTGGTGGGGGCAGGCATGTCCACTATGGCTCGCACTTTCTCAGGGTCACTACGGATGCCAGCTGGGGTTGTTATGTACCCTAGTAGCTGCACTTCCTTCTTCCCAAAATGGCATTTTGAGGCCTTCAGTTGCAATTTTGCAGCACGTAGCCTGTCGAAAACAGCTTGAAGATCTTTTTTGTGTGCTGTTGTTGACTCTGAGGCTATTATTAAATCGTCAAGAAATACCCAGACACATTTTCCTAGGAGATCAGATAGGGCCATCTCCATGGTCCTCTGAAAAATGCTAGGCATATTAGCTAGGCCGAAACTACCAACTGTGCAATTGAAGAGACCACGGTGGCAGATAAACGCGGTCTTCTCCTGATCGCGTTTTGCTACAGGGAGCTGATTATATGCGGCCTTAAGGTCACAAACACTGTACACTGACTTGCCTCCTAGTTGGTCAAAGATGTCTTGTATCAATGGGAGGGGGTATCTATCTTTTACTGTGATTTCATTTAACTTCCTATAATCTACACAAAAGCGTGTAGTGCCATCCTTTTTTGGGACAAGACACACAGGGGAGGCCCAAGGTGAATTACTTGGCTCAATTACCCCATCTTTAAGCATTTGGTCAATACATTCATCTATAATTTTACGTTTTGCAAGGGGTGTTCTGTAGGGGCGTTGACGAATGGGTGGATGGTCACCAGTATTTATAGTAACTTCCACAAGAGGGCACTGACCGAACGGTTTGCCGTCCTCATAAAACACATCTTGGTTTTGGGCAATTATGTGTGCATACTCAGAGGTAGGTAGGTTAGTAGTAGGAACAGCATGCATTGGGCCCCTACTCATGCCTGCACATACAGAATTGACAGGAGTTTGATTATAAGGATAAATTGACATTTGCTTACCTCTCCAGGTCAAGAGACGGCCATCATAATCGACCAGGGCTTTGCCGGCAGCCAGTGCATCGTCACCAATAATGCATTGGTGGGCAATGCCATCTACTACCAACATACTGAGGTTACCAAATACGTCAAGTTGCACTTCAGTTTTCCCATAAACATTAATCTTTGAACCTGAAACATCAAACAATGATGGTGCAGGCTTCAATAGCCTACTCCTACCAGTGTCTTCACAAATCCTTTTAAATACTGCATTGTGCAGAAGTGAAACGCTAGCTCCAGTGTCGATAAGGCAATTAAAATGCACATTGCCTGCCTTAACTGACAAACCCAGTCTGGAGAAGCTCTCTTCCACCCCTGCTACCTCTAGTTTTCCGCTGGTCGCTGGGTGTCTGCATTTGGACGTGGTTGAACCCCGCTTGCTCTTGGCCGTGGGGGCCGCTGGGGACACCCGATACGGTAATGATTCCCTCCACAGATGTAGCAGACTACTTGCCCTTGGTTGGAAGGTTGCCCTTGCCTTCCCTGAGCAGTCCTCACATCCCGGGGTGCACAGCTATCTTTATGGTAGTTGGTGTCCATCTGTCTGCTGGACTCGATCCGACTCAGGCGAGCTGACATCTTTTCCTGGCCCTTCTGTATCTTGGTTAAGGTGTTGATAATTTCGCTGTCGCTGCCCTCTTTGCCTTCTGCAACAGTATTGAGGCTTCCTACCTCCATGGGTTCATCTTGGCGCTCCTTGCGGTCCAGTCCTACATACCGCTCCATTCCTGCTTCAATGCGTTCGGTATACTGCATTGCAGCATCTAGTGATTGTTGTTGTAATTCTAAGCTCAATTTCTTGGCCAGTTCAGCAGTGCGAAGGCCCCGCATATACTGTCGCAATACAATGCGCTCCGCATCTTCTGAGCGAGGCACGGGGTAGGCTCTCTGCACCGCCTCCCTAAACCTGCGGTTATAGGAGGCTAACGTCTCATTTTCACTCTGTTTTAACTGCTCCACTGTAATTCTAAGTTTTTCCTCCTCATCAGCTGAGAGGAATGTCCTTTCTATATGTGACTTTACCCTGGCCCAGGGGACGTTAGATCTGTCCTCAGGCTGGCTCTCAATGAACCGCAGAATCTCCCGCCTTAGCGGCCCACATGTGACCCGAGTTATGATTTGTATGACCCCGGCATTGTCGTTAGGGAGTTGGGATAAAACCAAATCCACGTCGTACAAAAAGTTCCTAGTCTGTGCACTCACCTCACCATCACATGGGGTGAGGCCTTCACTTAGTCCCCTCAATTTGTCTCGCCTTTGCTGTGTCTGCCATTGGGCATTTTGTTGTGCATGAAATGTTGTCTGCACTGCTTTAAAGTCATTGTACAGACCTACCAAATTGGTGGTCATGGCCTCCCACTGCTCTGCATTCATTGTGTTGTCAGTTTCCTTCAGTCCACAAATCGATGGTAAAATCCAGTAAAAATATCCTGGCAAGCTCGCCACTGAAAAGTCTGTCCCTTTGGGTAGTTGGTTGGCTTCTCTTTTGGGGCTTGGCGCAAACGCGCTGACTCGCGACAGAGATTCACTGTTCCATAAAAAAAAACTATAATAAGGCAGAAGCAGTGGGGACTGCCAATGACCACACAACTCACTCCGTTGATGGCAAGATGTTAAATCCCACTTTATTTCCGAGGTACACAATTCTTATTGATCTGGGAAGCTCAGGTACATAAAATCAATAATAATTGTAAAATTTATAGCCGGCAGGTGCAGCGTGTTGGCCGCAGTTCCATAAAACTCTTAGAAAGTTACCGCAGTTCCATAAAACTCTAAGAGGATTAAACACCCAAACACTTACAGCGTACAAGATTCTGGTTCCCTGTAATCATTTACTACTTCAACCATGTTCTGAAAGATGACTGTCCAAATACACCAGAATAACCTTGTTTGTTCCCTACCTAGAGTGGTCATTGCTGGTCGCTTTATGACACATCAGAGTAGATATTGATATTTCCTTGAGTAGACGTTCAACACCAATTAGATTAGGTTGATTACCAGCTACCAGATAGTAGTTTGCTCACCTTTCGACAATTAATCTATTGCGCAATGCCCATCTGTACCAGTTGGTCAGGTATAACATACCTTGTTGGGGATCCCGTAGGAACTCTCTCAGATTAACCCATTAGCGACCATTTAGAAATGGATTGATTAAAATTTCAAAGTAAGGAATAAATATCACCCCGTTTCTCTTTTGCAGAAAAGAGAAAGTAGCTGTAAGAATTTTGCATAATTATGTTGGAATTTTTATGATGCCGAAGCACACACTTTACAATTTGACACCTTCATATATATATATATTATTCACTATTATGTGGGTTGTCTTTGCTGAATAGTTAGCTTGGACAAGGAACCGCTACTCAGAGAGACACGTACGGGTACAGGCTCCGAAACATGTTCTGGGTAGTTATCCATTGAAGACCCTTTAATTTATTTCGACTAATACAGCCTCTAAGCTGTCCAAATTCGACAGAAAAACGTATGCAATGTGGACAGTAGCACTCCCACATGTATATTGGTCAAACAGTGACAGGCTAGCTCACGGAGGGTAAACAGTTTGGACTACTGAATAGGGTATAACTACCAGGAAGTGGTTCTGGAAGAAAGGACACAAATACGATCCTAGTGTATAGAGAGGATCATATATGTTTTTCTGTTCCTCCCTTGTTATTTTATATGTTCGAACCAACACTGAGAAATAAGAAGTTATAGAATGATGTGACATATTGATGTTTATGTTAGAGATGTTTGATTTTTTGTCATACAAGCTTTCATTATAATTGATATCTGTTTGGGCAATTTCTTTTTTTTTTTTTTTTTTTTTTTTTTTTTTTGATTGCCTTCTCTTGACTTAAATACTAATAACTTGCATTGTTTTCTGGCTTGCCTACAAATTTTGCTGTTTATCTCCAAAGATTATTAAAATGTTTGGCCACAATGATTTTATAGTTTTCACACTTGCCTTGCAACTTATTTTTACCTTTTGGGGTCATTTTAATATTCCCTTTAAGACATTTTAGGCTTACATGTTTTCTGTCAGGTTAACCCCCCAGGGGCTATCGGTAGCAAGCAGCGACCAACAACAGTAACATGATTGTCTAATTGTACTTAAAATCGTGTTAATAAAAATTACGTTTTAAAACCATGTTTTTGACATAAATGCTAGTGCCTTTCATTCTTTTCTGACATACCTGAATGCACATTTACTCGATATTAAACAATTACTTAAAAGTGACAGTGTTTTCCTGAATGTCACAAATCTGACACATTACTTTGCAACATTGACTCAGGGTTGGTATTGAAATAGAGCTTAATAACTTAGAGACTATCAAAGTGAGGAGTATGTGTCATCCTGTGGTTTATTTTACAATTCTTGTGCGAGATGTCCATTGTTGCAATACTTGGTAGGATTTTCTTTCGTTTGTACAGGTGGTCTTGCTGCAACTCTTTGTTTAACAATCTCTGGGACTGAATAATGCCCCATTTTGTTTCTATTTCAGTTATACACTGGCAGGTGGATTAAGAAGGATAAGCTATCCATCTAGAAAGGGTACATACTGGTGCAGGGGTAAGTCAAATTGTTCTTATCTGAACCTGAACTATACAAACGTTTTGTTTGACAGTTTATTTTTTCTTTCATAATGAAGCTCTGCAATTATAAGCAAAATGTCAATTATTTAGCTAATTCATCAAAATTTGCCACATTCATATTTATTCATTATTTTGTTGGTTGTCTTTGCTGGGTATTTAGCATGGACAACAATACTCAGAGAGACAAGTTCGGGTATGGGCTCCGAAACATGTTCTGAGTAGTACCAGCTGAAGACCCTTTAAATTATTAGGGCTAATACAGCCTATGTCAAAATTCTACAGAAAATGTCTGCAATGTGGACAATAATACTTCCTTATATATGTATATATATATATATATATAGGTTAGACAGTGACAGGTTAGCTTATGGAGAGTAAAGAGTTGGGACTGGCGAATAAGGTAATGACTACTTTGAAGTGGTTCTGGACAAAAAGACTCATATACAATACTAAATATCAATTTCATGGTTTGGGATATAGAATTATACGGACAGCGTAAAGGGCTTATATCGTATATTTAGTCGTAGGATCATCTGGGACACAAAATGTTATCCATTGTAGTGCTGGCTGAACTGGCACTTTGAAATTATAGAAAAAACGGAGCAGGATGAAAAGAATACGCCATGAGAATCATCTTATGCCTTTCCCAATCTGAAATGATACCACCCTACTTTTGGAGTACCGTCAAGACCACCTTGTCCAGGGGTATGATTCTTGTGACATATTTGACGTCACTGCGAGGTATTATTCACGACAAGCAATGTCTTAAACGGAAGATGTCTTGAAGCACGACTCCCATCTTATGCATGAGGGAGACCTCCCAGCACAGAAACATTTGATATCAATTTAATGTTGCGTAAGAATTCATTTAAATGAGACCCATGCGCAAAAAGTCGATTCATAAAGACAAATTCATAAACGCATCAATATGTTAATATATCTATTAGAACCATAAAAGTGCAACTGACGGGACAGGTGTGGTGTGGGCTCATCTTGGTGTTTGAGAATTTTCTTAGGCACAGCTGACAAAGTTTGAAAAATCCATAATTCTGGGTTGAAAATTTGTTTAATACCTTCGAAACATAAAACAAAAACTGGCATGTGTGCTCAGATATTTCCCACCTTTTGCTCGGTTAACTTACGATGTGTACAAATAGAGCAATATTATGACTTTGTATTCCGTCCATGTATATGTCATATCACTGGACTGCGTTCGACGTTATGACATGAAAAACGCGTGTGAACTTTTTTGTGGAAAGTGAAGCCCCAAGAAAGCAAGATGTTCATTTTTGTGGACATATGATCATTTAACGATCACATGTCATTGAACATGAAAGCATTGCGTGAACCATATCTTACCTTTTTTTTCAACCACATATTCGACAACAGAGCATAAATCCGCAATCCAAGTTTTGACTATTTTGACTAAATTTGTTTGAATCTATGATTATTAGTTACTTAAAAATCCGGTTTGGCCTTTTAGTTCACTTTTAAAGGTCCCCGGGGAGAAAATCTAAACATAAAAACTGCCTAATGAAGTACCATTCCCTAAATGCCGAAGCACATCATTCACGCACAGGTCTTCATTGACTCAAGCTCTGTCCTCTTATTTAGGTACAAGACTGAGCCCCGATCTTATCATCATATCACGGTATTGTTTAGTTCAGACAGATGGATTGACACAGAAAAAATCTTTCTTTCTTTCTTTCTTTCTTTCTTTTTCTTTCTTTCTTTCTTTCTTTCTTTCTTTCTTTCTTTCTTTCTTTCTTTCTTTCTTTCTTTCTTTCTTTTTTCTCTTTTTTCTTTCTTTCTTTCTTTCTCTCTCTCTTTCTTTCTTTCTTTCTTTCTTTTCTTTTTCAAAGGGGCCCGTGGAGGCCCTTTCGTTATAAAGGCAACGGGAGTCACTTTATAAAAAATATCAAGTATTTCCCACGCTGCATTCACCAACTTTAAAACAATGTTATTACCAAAAGCTTTGGCTGGTATAACAACCGATCATTATATTTGCATGGAAGGGTTAAATTGTAGTTTAGCATCTCACACAACAGTGAATTATACTTGCATTGTTCATAAATTTAGGTACGGTAATATCGACAAACAGATAAGACCCAGTGTGGTTTTTACCTGTTCGGTTATTGGAGTCCACGTCAAGCGTAGAGACGCTGCAAGCGACATGCTACTGGGTCTTACAAAAAGCTTCAGGCGCCCGCGCCTGTGGTTTCTACTTTTGTGAAGGGAAGCAATGTGATCACCCCGTTGTGTTAACACACATACACACACACACACACAAAGGGAGGTAGGGGGGACGAGGTATTTACGTCGGCTGATTGCTGGCTACGTATAGAAGCGGGTAGTACTATGAAATTTTACCAATGGTTATCATTGATCGTCTCCTTAGATGTTTAGTAAAAGCTCCGCGGCTTGTCATTTCTTGCCCATGTTACATGTGCGCATGGGAGAGAAGGCGCCATTTTTCTAACACACGGTAATCAAAAGAGGCCTGCCATACCACGTCAGTTGTGTGTAGTCATACTTAATACCCTTTCCTAGGTAATTCAGCATAAAACAAAATAGCTGATTACCACTCATATAAAAACACGCCGGTACCTGTATCCACTATAGGGGCTACCTTCTCCACTAAGCTTCGTCTTTGACGCAGTGGTGCGCTTGGCACTCAGCCTATTGCTGACCCTGAATTCACTGCCTCAGGGTGACTTCAGTATCTAATACAAAACCCGTATTATTGGGCCTACAGCTGGTAACTGCTTTTCGTCATATTTACATTTTCAAGTAATGCTTATTCTGGAAAGGTCCCATCATATATTGTTCATTACATTCAGTCAACAAATTAACCTTCCCTTGACACTAATCACACATATATTTTGGATGCTACCTCTTCAAAATATTCAATCGAATTGGCTGCCATTTTTAAAATTGTCAATTCCGCACCCAATGCCAATGGTTTGTAAATGAGCGTTGGAGCGATATTGCCGAGTAGGAGCAGCAAGAGGGTTATAATATATGAAACCAAAAGTATATATTTTGCAAACATTTCAGAGCATCGATAACGAAATGATATATGCTGTGGCCGCAATTAACTTCGACGTCCAAATCAAATGTATTTTTGTGAGACTGTCCCACAATCATTGCATTACTTGCAGATTGTTCAAAATGACGCTCGCCACCACATGGCCTCGTGTCGCCTTTGGATTTGTAAGTAACGGTAACAACTGCTTCAGACCCAACCGAGAGGGCAGATTAGAGTTAAGATAGTAAGTCATGTTTTAAAAGTACTTTAACGACCGTTTGCCATGAGAACTCGGAGAACGGACATCCGGAAGCGTGCAGAAAACACATGTCCGCGATTCGCTGTGCTTTTCCTTCCCCGCAATGCATTGCGCCATGTTTAAAATAGCGCTCACCATGTGTGCATGCATGATATGGTGGCATCGTGTTGCATTTGTTTGTTTTTATTAACGGATGATAACTGCATCGGACACAACTGAACAGGAAGATAAGATAAGATGGTGAGTTATCTTTTGAAAATATGTTGACGACCCTTTTCCTTGCTAAATAGGAGCACGAACACCTGAAACCTTGCGATGCCAGATAACGATATCGCACCACTGTGGCCATATGCAGAAGCTTTGCTTTTTCCCTGGCCCAAGTGAACGGTGCAGACCAGGTGAAATAAATGGTTGAGTTGACTTTACTGCCAAATAACGACACCTATGCCATCTTTTCTGTTAACTTGCAACTTGGTTACGGTTGATTAGAACGACCATTTTTTACAGGTGGTTGTTTGTTAGGCGATTTTGCTGGTCGTTGGTCTCGTGTTGCAGCTGGTCTAGGGCTGTCCAACTGGAGCATTGGAGCAGAATTTTACCCAGGCATGGTGGCTGGGTACACTCTGAGCGCACTGGGGTTAAAAACAATACCATTTGCTACTTATTGTGTTCACAACGGAAAGGTTATATTTGCACTTGGTAGCAGAAAAAAATGTTCACCTGTAGGTCAAAAGCAAATGCCCCGGGTAGCCAGATATTAACAATATTAAAATGGCTTAGAAGAATTTGACTCCATGTAAAACTCTTCCCGATGGACAGGGTTTCCACAAAGACGGGTTTCAATGAAAACTAGTCGGACTCAAAATTCAACCCACATGATAGTGTGCACGAACATAAGAAACCCTTAAGGTAACTCTTACTTTTTTCGAGTTCACTAGTGCTGCTGCACGCCATGTATTGGTTATGTTCCAAGTGTAATTCATTCATTTAATCCTCAGCCGTGCTCGGGTGAAACATATTCTTTTTGAGTATGAAAAAAATAAGAAGAATAATATAGAAGCATTCCTTACTAGAGCACTGAAATGCAAGAAGTAAGAAATTGCGTGGTTACCTGACCTTCAACCCATCATGAGTCTCACCCTAGTCCAGGAGTATGCAGATATGTTTCTGTGCAATTCGAAGCGAGTGGCGAATTGGTTTTGGGGAAGAATTGTGCAAGACTTTGCTATACAATGAACAAAAGCATCACAGAAATATCTTAGGTTGCCATTTTAATACACCTAGTACCTACCCCCCTTCGCAAGCTCGATGAGCGATAGACAGAGACTCACCATGTAACCTGGACTGACAAATCAGCGGAAGATAAAAGTAAGAATTTAGTGGTATGGTACAATCGCATTGAAATATGCGGCATATCCCCTTAACAATACAAGTTTGGAGGTACACAAATTCAGTCTTTATTGTTTGATCCATGCACCTTACATATTCAGTTATCTGACACCTTTTTACTCTAACAGATGGTGCCATTATGATGAGTTTCCATCGTGTTATGTACAGGCGTCAGTGCATTCTCAATCTTTAATAATTCATTGCTTGTAATTGGCAAGCCGGTACTCTCCTGCCGTTTCGTATTGATACAGTAACCATAACTATTCTGTAGTACCGTTTTCTATTTATCCGATCATTGTAACTATATTATCCAGATGGAACGGCAAATATAGACAGGGAATGGAAAATACACAAAGCAAAGATGTAAATGCAGCTGACGAGACAATTTAGTCCCCAAGCCTATGACTATACATATATTTAGCTTCATTGACCAAATGTTTATTTTATAATGCTTGTTTCCAGGAGGGACTGCAAATACCACAATTAACAGATTAAAGTAAAACTATATACATGTAAAACATTAGTCGCCAGAATACCTTATACCTCAGCAAAGAAAAAAAAACGTAGCATACAACAGAGATTCAAAAATTACCGAAACATCAACATTCACCTTCCATTACCAATATGAAGAAATACATGTCAGACCGACTTGATATAGGCAGTCTCCCATCAAAGGCAGCTATTAGTTTTAGGCCTTCCCAATCGACATTTACAGACTAAAGGTTTTGTTTGTTTGTTTGTTTGTTTTTGGGCAAAACACATAGGCCTTACTACTTAAAACCCCAAATAAACATTTGCGCCCCAAAGAATAAGTGAAAAACGTTTTTGTTCTCGTGCCTTGTCAGTCAGCTTAGTGGACAGTAAAGGTAAATTTATATTAAGTAAGTTATTTCAACTATTTTTCTGGCTATAACAGAAATAATCTGATTATTTCATATTTTTTTCTTGTTGTAACACAAACAAATCTTATTTCAACCTTTTTCTTGGTAAAACATGGACAAACGTGGTAATAACACGTTTTTCCTCGTTACAACAAGAAAAAATGTTATAACAACAAAATAGAGAGAGATTGGGTTGACAACCATGAGCTTTAGTAGGGCTCTTTTGAATCTCTTAGTCGAAATATTTGAGCATAACAAACAGAAAATTTAGTGGACAGCTTTTACGTTTCTGGTCGCTGTCCATCCGTGTCCGGAGAAAGTGTTAATTTCTTTCTTGTCGAAGATTTTTATGGATGTTGCCCAGAATTACACATCCAGATGCCTAATGGAAAAGATTATTCACAATGGCCATCTGGTGGGGATGAAGTTCTTAACCTTGTAATTATACGCAAAGCCAGTGTTACTATTTTCCTGATTTATATGAGTCATTTCCATGTGCACTGCAGTTCCCTGCTGTATGATTAATGCAGGCTTATTGGCAACACAAACAGGCAAGACAAAGGACTACAAGGGATCTTATCAAACAGCCATGTGATTGACAGGATCTTATGATGATTTCACAGGCTTCAGTAGTGATGTCATTCATATTTAACCTTGGCATTGCATGCTATGACAACACCCACTTCCTAAATGCTGGTCCTTTTTAGTGATCTATTTTTAGTAGTCCTTACTGCCTCTAAGTGAAAGTCTAACTTCTTAACATTAAAGTCATAGCTTTCTCTCTGTCTGACTAGTCATGGTCCAGCTTCCAAACTGCCACATAGGAAAAGGCAACAATGTATCATAATGCTGTTAGCAGCAACGGGTTTAAAAGCGTTATACTGTGTACTTTCAAGGATATCGAGGGTGTACATAACATATTTATTTCATCGCGCTTATAATCAATGATAAGAAATATTTTCCTTGTTGGGAGCTTTTTAGTTGCTCTGAAACATGTGGTGTATAATCAAAATTCAGAGTTCAGTCATACGTTGGTCTTTGCATGCATACCTAGTTATACTGTTTATTAAGGATATGAGGGTCCTACGGGGAATTGAATACTATTTATAGATTACACTATGCTTAATCCAAGATTTCAAAGAGACTTCATAAATATGATCGAGTAGTGAATCAGATAGCAATTTTTTCGGTGTGTTCTATCTTCAAGCAATTATAGCAGCTAACATTCTCAAAGGTAATGCAAAAGCATCATCAACTCAAGATTGGTTTGCTGAATACCTAGAGCGGCGTTCAAAATCGGATGATACAAAACAAGACACCTTTATATCTTTGTCAGCCACGAAGAAAACTGCATACAGTTTGGGGGAAAATAGTCCAACCAAGAAAACAATGGCATTGAGGAACAGCATTGCAATAAATAATAGAGATCCATAATAGGCATTTGGGTTGATTAAATATGCTGCAATAAATGTGAGCCATATGATAAATGTTGTAGTCACCGCCAAAAACATGTGCAAGGACTCATTGAAATTGTCTGGCAATTTTCGTGTGAGAAAACCAAACACTGCAGATACCATAACGAGTATGACGTTATAGCATAGTGGCGCCAGTAGAGAGGTCAAGGTCATGATGCAAGTCAATTCCACGTACTTCTCCGTCGGAACTGGCATGTGAAGTTTAATATCCGGGGCATCCAGCAAGATAACGACACTCAAGATGGCAATCTGTTTGAAAGAGAGAATAGGCGAAATATAAATCTCATTGATCTCTTACAAAATAGTACATCGAAAATATTGGAAAGGCAATGCAAGTCGGCAAGAGTCGACCGTTTTGTCTTGTATCTTATATAAGCTTTTTGTCTGGAACAAAGATATTGATATTTACAAAGAAATGTTTCCATAATTGAATTATTGGTCTAATCGTTTTAAAATATTTAGAGAGTAAAAATTCGTACACCCTTGCTGAATAGACACAGGGAGGTGAGACGAATAAGAACTCAACAGTGAGTATGGACCCCGCAATCTCACCCCCGCCCTGAGGAAAAAAAGAACAATGGTCAATGTCGTCTCTCTGTAATTTGAAGCTATAATGTAGTTTTCTACGTTAGGTTTCGCTTCGGCTGAACCCAAATTGCCAAACTGTCACGATTTTGCCCATTCAACAGACACGACTTTACCATATTCAGTTATGCCGGAAAAAAAATCCAAAAGTGAATGGGGGGGGGGGGGGGCAGTGGTGGAGATATTAAAGTGAGATGTAGTAATGGATAAAAGTCGATTGTATTTATTTACCATATTGTTTCAAAACAATTGTATTTTCAAACACCATTGCAGATTTCTTGTAACTTGTAAAATTTTAACGCATCCAAAACAAAAACAAAAACAAAAAAAAAAAAAACAAAAAAAACAAAAAAAAAAAAAACCACCCTGATCGTTGTCATGGCCATAAACGTGACTGGGATGGAAACTTGAATTTTCATCCATGAAATGGTGTAGTTAGACCATGCTGCCACGTGTATTTAATATTAACTCCTATTTCCATTTGGTGTCAATAAAATTTAATTTACCAATTAGCATATATTTGGACAGACAAAGAATTAAATATTTTTACCGCTTAAAATGTCAACTTGACAAATTACGCCTTTGTTAGCTCTGAATTACTATGTAAATTTAAAGAACAAACGCCATCCTGTTGGTCTTACATAAATCATATTAACAAACACTCGTCAATGTTGGTATAGACCATGCAGTTTACAGACAAAATGAATTTTGCCAGATGTGTATCATAAATTAAGAATGCAGTTATTCAATAAGGAACTGGTCGATGAAATTGAAGCAAAAAGTGCCCTGTCTTTGTATAAATATCTTAAAGTCTGTTCTACTAGAGAAAATTATCTATTTCATTACAATGATTTTTATTGCGCCAGGTTAAAATTCAAAGCAGGAACTAAGTGTCTAAGTCTAGAGGCGGACTTGCATAGATAGGGCACATCGGAACATAATAGGTGTACTTTATGTGGTTCAGGAACAGAAGACTTTGAACATTTTCTTTTGCTGTGCCCAAACTTTACTGACCTACGAATTAAGTATTTCAAATTACTAGAGTTCAGACTAACCCCGAGTGGCAATACATATATTTGGCAAGGATTCATGAACGGCTCATTATTTACCAAACTGTGCATGCTTTTGGGACGCAATAGTTCACACATAAATGAAACCGCCATTTTTGAATTTGACAATGTATGTAAAAAATTCCTGCTTGATGTGTGGTCCCGCAGAAAAGATTATCTGGACAATATGGTTCGCAGCGGACACTCTACATAATGGTACCTCACAATGTAAATATTTTCATCACTTTTAACACACGGGTGTGTGTTCTTGCGCATGGTCTCCGGACTGCGCATACATCCCGCTGGTACTGTTTGGAACATTTATCTTAGATGTATTTTAGAATGTATATATTTCCCATTGTATGTTGTCATGGATGTCTTAGATGTATGTTGGTTTGTACATAGTACATACTGAAGCTTTCATTCATTTATTTGTTTGTTTGTTTGTTTGTTTGTTTGTTTGTTTGTTTGTTTATTTATTTATTTATTTATTTATTTATTTTCCGATTGCAGGTGACAGACCGTCAGCATTTCTTACTCATTACACAACAGTGACAATACAGAATATCAGTAATGACAAAGTCGCGGTTCCAGAACGCACTTTTTTTACATGTACTTGGATACTTGCATTTCCATCGCACATCATTCCCAAACGCTCTGATGTTTATTGGAGTATGGTATGTATGCATTTAACTAAATTGTATGCCAACAGAAAACATTTGCCGCCACTTATGGATACGACCCACCATAGTGGCACACCGGAGGGTTTTTTTTCCCTTGGCGCAGTTTGGGCGCAATGAGTAATACCCGTACCAACCAAAGCTACTGACTCGTCTGATTTTGATCAGGTACCAGTGAGACCATAACGTGACAATTTCATGGTCGGAAATCAGTCAGAAACCGTCCGCATCCTGAAAAATGCACCTACACAGACATCACAAGATACAACAGCAAGACAAAAATCCATCAAGAACACATCATGCATTGAACATTCAAAGAAGATAAGATGCCACAACGACAACATTGAAATACTGATGTCATAAAAAAGGAACAGACCACAGTTTTCAATAATGTCAATGAAGCTGCACCGAAAAATGCAAGAGAACAGGAAATTTTCATCATCAAAACCTTTCAGTCATCAAACAAACCTGGTCAAAATACAGACGTTTAATGTAGACATATCCACACCTCTATGATATTTTGTCTATAACAGTCAACGAATATGAAATGCAGATGGAAAACATCACTGTCCTGACTCAAGAGAGGTGCCGACAAAAGTTATTAGTAGTTTAAATCAATTTAATGCCAGCAACTCTTAACTTTAAGAAACATTTTGCCTCATACACTCATTGTATACAAAGTCGGTGACAATTGTTTGGTAACATATTTAATGCATCATTTATATACCAGCTCAAATCAACTGAATGTCTACATAGCAAAGTTTCCTATTTATACTAGAAATTTAGACACGATGGTTTCTATTTCATTTTCGAATATATAGAAAGATTTAAAATGCTTAAGTGCAATCTAGGTTTTGAGGTGACTCATGGACCCTGTACTCAAGGGAAATTTACAACTTTGTTCCTAAGTGTGTTTGGCAGACAGAAATGGAATAAAATCTCGGAGACCATCCTGATAGTCAATGACACATATTAAGATACGATCCGAATTGTTGTTTTATTCATTTGCTCGTTATCATTGCTCATTTTAGCTTCTTATTTTTTGTAAACTGCAGAAATGTAAAATTTTTCTGTTTTTAATGTTTGTATAATTTAACTTAATCATATTTTTTCTGTGAGGCAACGGATTTTGAACTTCTGAGCGGAGTTTCTCTAGGTGATGGAGTAAAAAAATTATGCTTATTGAAAAGACACGTCAGCTTGATAATCAACGTGTGACTTCATTTCTCTTCAACCTCGATCCGAAATTATCGATAGATAGTTTTGCATTTCTGGTCTTAGGGCCTCATCAGCAAGGAATGTGCCTTGGGACTGTTAGTTTTGAGTCTTTTTTGCAAAATAAAACAAATCAACATGCCAAATACCCCCTTCTCTTAGAAAGTAAACAGACAAACAAAAACAAAACAAAAGATAAACTGTGTCATGTATGTGGACGAGCTGCACTCGTGTTTCCCCCTGTGATTTCAACGGTGTGACTTGGATCCAAATTGTTTCTTTTGTCTCCCTGCGGTAGTACTTGAGACTGTGATAAGTTACAGGAGTGGGCAATTATTTTTGACTTTTCGTATGATTGGATCATTTTATATAAATACCTAAAACGGACAGACATTGAACATAGATGAAAAAAGCTACACATAAATCAATGGGTGTATTGAGTCTTATACTATGAGTTTGTATTGCTATAATGTATAGATTAGTTTTTGTAAATTTATATCTGCATACGTTTTTTGTTGATGTTTTGGTAACTTTTGAATTTCTTTGCTGCCTCTGTTGGTTCGAGATTTATCAATATGGATAAAGGGTTTCTGAACTATATCACGTTTTGTTTTTATAACAAACGACTGCACTTTTCATTTTATTTGCTCTGATTTTGCATTTCTGTATATGATATGAATCTGTGCACTTTATCTAGACTGTAAACCCTTGCATATATCATGTTATAGTGTATAACTGATGTTATTCTGAAGCAAATGTTTGTGTGTGCAGCCATGTATAAGTTTTCCTTTGACTCTAAGTGTTTTGTCTTTTATCTTCAGCAATGGCAATCGCCTAAAATGTACGAATGTACCACAAAACTGTCGTTTTGTAACACTGGGCGATAAACTTATCCGAAATCTCCCGCGCACTGAGCTATGAACAGCTTAAAAATGGCCAGGTGCATAGAATCTTGATTTACTTTGTGTTCACTACTTCAACTAAAATGTCTCATAAAGATTAAACTTCGACAAAATAAGCGAAGGAACACGACATTTCAAATTAATGGTCGTTGCCCAACAATTTTGGCAGAAGAGCGTTAAGTATTGATCACCAGGTGAACCCTTAATATTTCTGCACAGAAAGTCATTTTTGAGTTGGAGCAAATTTTGAAGAAGGACCCAATTCACAAAATGACTTGAATGCAAACAATACCTGCAAAAAGAGTAATCTATTAAGAATGTATATAACAGGAGAATGCAAAAATATAAGACCCTTCCAGCAATGCTGTTCGTTAAAAATGGTTGAGTCCAAGCACATATTTGTTAAAAGGGCATATGATCCATATTCATTTAGAGAACTGGAGTCAAACAAAAAAAAATAAAAATGTGCAAGGTGTCTCATATCAGTGCAAAGGTAATGAAGCAGCAGGCTTTGAATTTATGAAATTACCTTCAGTTATGGACACTGAATATACCAGGGATTCACTCAAACAAGAGTATGGACATGTGACCTTGTCGTCCCAAAAATATTTCAATAGGGTTTATAAAGCTGCCATTTGTCTTGAAGTTTGAACATTATTAATTGTGTTGTTACTGCGTCTTTTCTGCTTTTGTTTCATCACTTGTCTACACACACACACACACACACACAGATATATATATATATATAAACAGTTGAATAACGGCAGGTTTCTCTCCTTTCCAAATCAAGGAGGTCAAGATATATATGTTTTAACTTTGCCAAACAGAATCTAACAATGGAAAGCTTTATAAAATACACCGTTAAATCATGGGACACACACACACACACACACACACACACACAATATGAACAATGTATATGCAAATTTTAAAAAATCACCTGGATGAGAATTGTGCAGAAGGTAAGCATCATAACGCCCAAGGTGCCACTCAATCGTCCAACCTTTCTTCTGCAAGCCTGTGATGCCTTGAAGAGTCTGAACATTCGACTTGTTTTTACCAGTACTGGACCATACAGCAACGTGAAACTGAGGTGGAAAGCCGCTTGGCGGAAATAACACACTACCTTTGTTGGCTTCATGAGGAATAAAAAAGCTGTACCGAAAGTCACTAGTATGCCTATTAAAATCAATATAGATAGCTCTCTGCTGGCACCCTTTATACATTTTTTGTTTCGAAATTTGACGAAGAGTGTGGCCACAATAAAGGAAACTATCATACCAAATGCAAGAACTCCAGTCAGTGATATTCCAAACGGATCGGTCCACGTAAGATACCTTGGCGGGATTTGCTCGCAAGTTGTGAATTTCTTTTGGTCTGGCCAAAATAAAGGTGGACAAGCACGGCATGTTGATGAATTATCAACAACAATTTCGTTACTTCTGCATTTATGACAGTTCCAGCAGCATGCCAACGCTCCTTGTATATAAACCTCACCGGGATTACAAGGATATGAACATAGGGAATCTGGGGTACCATTTTCTCTTTCATGTTTGGTGAAATTCACGTTCCATTTTACCTTCTTGGTACATATTTGTAGTCCCGTTTTTCTGAACCATTTTCCAATTGGGACAAATTCATTTACCGTGTAAATGTGAATGGAAAATCCACCATATATGTCCCCATTAGAATCAAAACGAATTCGCCCTGTGTTGCCCTGGAAATCAACCTGTTTCAAATAAGCCAACAGTTTCTCACCATTGATGCACTTTAGGATTTGTTCAAGTTTCAACTGCACCCACTGGCACTCGTTACGGAGAAGATCCTGAAGGGCGTAAGCGAATGCATAAACAGCATCTATGGTGTAGGCATTGGATGTGGTTTCAGAATAAGTCCTCCATGCCGTGAGATTTTTGTATTTATAACAACTTTTGGAATCATTCGATGCTATGTCCCACTTACAGCGAAATGTGTTTCTCCAGAATGCTTTCAACCAAGGATTGGCACTTTCTGCTTCTTTCGCTGTAAGAGCCCTAAGATAGCTGTCATATTGCAAATGCCTGCCTCTATGACTTTGAAAGATGATGGCATTTACAGACTCTGACTTTCTCTTTTGGTATACTGCAGTGCTAGATTGTAGATAGCTGGGTCCTACCCATATAAAATGAGACAAACTTTCATTTTGATCAGCAGCTCTCAGTAGACGTTTCATCTGCGGAGCAAAAAGGATTAAGACTACTACACGAGTAAAAGGTCGTGTCCACAGACGGCTGAGAACCAGATTATTGCTGATCGGTCTTTTGGTGTCAATAAATATCCTTTCACCTATGCATATGCCCTGGTCTCTGGCAAGACGGAGTAATGTACTCGCGAAACTGTTACCCCAGCTGTCACCGCGTTGGACCACAGATATCATTGTCCAGTTATAGAATAACAGCAAGTCTACCATAGCTTGTGCCATGAACTCATCAGAAGGCATTACACGCATGAAGTATTTGTAGTCCGACTTGACACTAAGTTCTCGACTAACTGCACTGGGACTTATATGTGGTATTTGGAAATGACTTAGGATCCCGCTGACTTCAACAGCTGTGGAGCTAAGATATGGAGAGACAAGTCCAAGAACATGAAATTTATCCAAGACACTTCCCCATCTAGCAGAGGTGTTTCTGGCGGCATCTGGCGGTAGAAAATAGAGAGCACTGGCCAGGAGTCTGGCGATCGAGAAGCAACCGGCGTTCACTATTGTGAATCCAAGCGTTATATTGGGGAGGATGTCAGTCCTGTTATTTATTTCGTTGATTGCGTAAATAAACTCTGCTATATTCTGGAGGCGGTAGGAAGAATATCCATCACTACATTTCGAGGAATCACTTTTAGCGCTGTAATTAACATATATAAGCTGTCCAAGAAGCACATCTCCAGGCTGATGGTATACTTTGGGAAGCGACCTTGCCATCGGGTAGTGTAGATAAAGAAAAATGCTCGACCTTACAGAAGCGGATGCCAATACGAGAACCATTTTGTTTAGAAACATCCTACAGAAAAGAAAATAATATCATGCAAATAAACTAAGTGATGGTTCAACAGTTTCAGCATTTTCAAAAACAATTTCCAGCAGACTTGAATTAATAATCCTTCTATCACCTTACAAAACACATTTCTTCGATTTAAAAGCGATGACTTGACTTGCCTGTATAGTTTGCCATAAGATGGGTAAATTAATAAAATTCCCTGCATACATCGTAGCCCATTTTACCGTATTTGTAAATAAAATGTTTTTGCTGCAACTAAAAATGCATCAACTAGATTCATGGGACTCACAACGTAGCTAGTTACCTTTTCCCAGCGTTCACTGCCCAATGGCAATGCAGGCAAATACGACGAGTAATGCGTTTGTATTATATTGAATATGGTCTCTTGCTTTTTTTTTCTTGGTTTTTTTTTTTTTTTTTTTTTTTTTTTTTTTTGTTGAATTATAATATGACATTCTTTGAAAAAATAAAATATTGAACATTTCATTCAATAGTAATGGTCCCAGAACTCCTTCATTGTGAACAGGTAGGAGCAACAGATATGATTATAGGTCCATAAAGTTTGCATTTAAGAGCATGCAAATGGTGGCAACTGACACTTTGAGTTTACATAAAGCAGGTGACCCTTGTAACACAAAATGATCTTAAGGATTATTTGTTTCTTTTTAAGTGCCTCAAAAAGTGTGACTAGCATAAGTTACTTTTTGGGCAATGGCGGGAAATATTGACTTTTCATGAAACACATTCAACTCTACCTAAGAAAAACATACCAAAGGTCTCTTGTCTGTGTAAAATGAATAAGGCCCATAAAGGTTAATATTTGGCTTCCTATCCTTTTATTACAACTATATGAAAAATAAAATAAAAGCGTTGTTTTGGATGGAGTAATTGGCAAGATTAAACCTTGCCCTTGCTCTTCTATATGTCATCGTGTCAAGGCTTTTACGACAAATGAAACAGATATCAACGTTTGGCAATCTCCGTTAGCATTCATTCCACAATTATACACACATAAAATAATAATTTAGTTTTAAATGTATAGAAAAAGTTACACATGTGTGAAATTCTTTTTCATACGTGTGAAAACGTTTCACGCATTCGTGACATAAACATTGTAGTATGCATATGTAAGAACATGTATATATATATATATATATATATATATATATATATATATATATATATATATATATATATATATATATATATATATACATATATATATACGTAAATTATCCACACTTAAGCATTGTTCTTTTTAAGGTATGTCAAATAATGATTATTTTTCACAGATGAAAAAGCTTTACACATATAATTGAAATAGATTTAAAAGTATTGGAAATAAAAGTATAACAGCGCGTATGAGTAAATCTTTTTTTAAATGAGTATAAATATTGTATGCACACGTGAAATAAATAATTGTTTTTATTTATGCTATTTCAGGACTCACCATTGGATTAAGTCCTGGATATAGATATATGTTATTAATTTCTTCTGGCTGATTTCAACTTGAAAAAGAACAAAAAAATATGCGATTTCTGTGTATGTATATGTGAAAATCCTACCAAGTCAGAAACAATGCTATAAATCTATATAAAAAAAAAAAAACACAATCCTAAAAAAAAAAAAAAACTATAGATACAAATCTATAGATAAGTAGTAATCAGAAATTATGCAGGTTTGATGTACTTGTGAAAAAAAAATAATTGGGTAATGTTGATCCAACGTTTCCAGTCTCACTGCCCACTCGCTTCAAATCTCACACCTTAATGATTATCTCGCGTCAAATTGCGAGACCTGTCTCCTAAGCAAGACAATACGATGGGGACCAACGCCAACCACAACCAGATGGATGCAGTTTGATCTGCAAATGCAAGATGTTTCCGATCCTTGCAGCACAGCTGTCCAGACAATTCTGCCCTGAAAGATAATGTTACATGAATAAAGGAAGAGAACTTTACAACCATAAAGAGCTCTCGGGATGAACTAAAACAAAAGCCTAAACACATATGTGAACTAGTGTTACATATATGTGTAATTAGGATTTATTTCATGCATGAATAAACTTTTGCAGATATGTATAAAAGAATTTACATATGTGTAAATCATTTTCAAATACTTAAAATAAAAAATTAAAGAAAAAAAAAACCAGAACAGACCTAGGTCAAAATTATGATCAGTATGTCACGCCCTTTCTCGGTGCACATTCAAGACATGGTACGGAAACAGTGCCCAGTGAGGTGGTGGACTCCGTCCTGTTCTTGGACTGAGGCGTAAAACTCATCTTGTAATTAAAGATAACGTGTTGTTTGTCAATACTGCTTTTACTATACGCACACACACACGTGTATATATATATATATATGTGTGTGTGTGTGTGTGTGTGTGTGTGTGTGTGTGTGCTTATTCGCACAAGCTAATACCTTAAATACCAGTACCACAATAAATCAAGATAACAATCTTTGAAATAAATATTTAAAGTACAACAGGACCAGTACTGTTTTGTTGCACAGAGATTTTGAGAGCAGAGTAAGTTTTGTCCCAGTTCTGCCGTAACTATTTATTTCAAAGATTTTACTGTGCTCTCAGAATTTCTGCGCAACAAAGCACTGTCTATAATGTTTACCAGAAGTATAAATATATATAAAAGAATTTTTCCCATTTGAAAGAATTCGAAACATCCGAAGTTTGACTGGTTAATTGCATGAAGTGGGATAATCCATTTTATGCTGCCAAGTGCAGTAGTTCCTCCTTTTTGAGACACGATTACTCCAACAGGCCGAAAAGTTGGAAGTACAGTAGGGACCCGTCTCTCAACACAGGTGCAATAACACCCAGAACTTGACACTTGGGACCTAGTAATTGTGGTCACAAATAACAAGTAGTATGTAAATGGAGTGGTCTCTCACATGAGGGGATACTATATCAAGAATGTCAGCCTCTCTCAACAGGCAGAGGTGAATTGCAGCCAGCGTTAATGATTTTCTAAATATACACAGGACGATATTGCTGCAGACAACGCAGCCTTGCACACAAAAAGGCACCTGTCTTTCAACAAGTCAGAAAAGACAGTCTTTTTTTAAACATATTTTATTCATCATAAACAATGAATGGGATAGGAAAACAAGCCGAAGCTTATGTGAATTTCGCTCCCTTACATAGATTTACAGTCGATGATCGCAGTAATGCTTGTCAACACATAAAAATAAAACACATCTTGAGAATACTACAATACCATGACTATGAGACTACGCCTCTTAAATAACAAGCTGTCGGGACACTAACAGCATTTAACAGCACTTGCGTTCATACAATCGACAAACTAGCACATTTTGCTGCATAAGAAAAGTATACAATACGGAAAAGTTAAAGTAAAATAAGTTGTGAAGGAAGCATAATGCCAAAAAGTAGTTTTTGAGAATCAAAATATTTAAAAACGTTTGGAACTCAGTATAAATCGTTCGACATTAGTGAACAAGCATTTGTTCTAGTGGAAAGTTTGACTGCTATCTCCGTATAATAAAACTGGTACCGTTACCAATCTGTTTATAAATGTACTTAATGACTCAAACAATTCAGCCTCTGTGTGGGATACTATTTGCAATTCATGAAATAATGAGACACAGTTTCGGGAGATTCTCCGCACGAACACAGATCATTTGCTTTCGCACTTCACCGCAGAGCCAAGGGGGGGGGGGGGGGGGGTCACCAGGGCGAACTGTCACCTTTTCAGATGGAATAAAAATTTTTGCCGTGTCTAAGAATAAAGACAGTCTTACAGGCAAACGGTCGTTAATCTTTCCACTACATTCACCAACAGTAGTTCCGCAGGACAATAGTCACCATCAACCTGCTACACGATGCCCGCAGTGCTCTGCTCTATATAAGACCATATAGTAATACCAGTGAATTTTTGTCGGCGGCGTATGCAGCATTTGGACGGCAGACAGCGGTAAACAGTGGCAACCAGTCGGCGGCAGACTTTCCGAACGCCGCTGTCTGCCACTGAAATCAAATTGAGACTGTTGTTATACAAAATCTATGTTATGCATTCAGGTGAATAAAAAGGAAAGGAAACCATGTGTATGGCCGCTCATTTACGGTTCATAACACTTTAGTTTAGCTTCATTCAGTCATATTGATCAGTTCGTTCACTCATATCAATGTACACATTAGTTAGCTTCATTTTCATTCACCCATGCCTTTCAGTTAACTTGCATTTAAATAAATCTTGAATTTAAACGGGAATTTAGAGGCAAATGATTCTGTTATCACACATCTATTTATTGGGTTGGCTTATAAGCTCACGAGACATTTTCTATGATTCAAGAGTATCACCTTGCTTTCAGTCACATGAGTGTTGCATTTAATATCAATTAGAAGCAAACAACTCTATACTTGCAAACTATGTATTTATTAATTAACAATTAATACACACCAAATGACTGTGCGTGTTCACAAAAAATCAATTACTACATCAGAGAGTACCATTAAGTTGATTTAGTCAGAATGCAATTCACCATAAAATCCTACAACCATTATATCCATGACATTTGTCACTTTAATCACTTAATTTTATTCTTTTCCCTTTGAAGTGCAAAGCAAAAGTAAACGATGTTATTTATTTCTATTAAATACGAAATAGCTTTTCATGTGCATAATGGAGCCAGTGTCTGTTTTCTTGGGGATGTAATAATGATGACAGATTATGTATGCTTTACTTTTATCCAATAAGTACACAGAGCTCTGTTATGATGTGATATAATATGCTAAAAGCTATACAGCTTGAACTCAATAAATACAAAAGTGAAAACGGAACTGTTAGCCTCTAAATCATGTTTAAATGTACGATCCGCTTGAATACAATTTAACTGACAGGCGAAGGTGAATGTTAAAAAAGCTAACAGATGTGTTCATGCATATAAGTGGATGAACTGATCAATATAACTGAATGGAGCTTAACTGAAGTGGTATGTACCGTAAATGAGGGGTTCTCTTTTCTTTCTATTCACCGTGATTAATATTTTATTTTTAAATGATGCAGTTGTTAGTATAGGGCGGTAATCAGAGGCAGATGACGATGGTGGGCGGCATACACGGCGAAAGGTTCTCGGCCACCGACTGCCGTTGCCTGCCGCAGCAGATAGCGGTGGTGGGCGGCATACAGCGGCGAAAAGCTCTCTGCCGCCGCCTGCCGCCGATTGCCGCTGTCTGACGCCGATTTCTGCTGTGTACTGCTAAGCTCCAGAAGTCTCAATTGGATTTCAGCTGCAGATAGCGGCGGACGGCGGATCTGCCGCCGACCGCCGCTGTTTGCTGCTGTCTGGCGCTCTCTGCCGCTGTTTTCAGCTGTCGTCGGCCCAAATGCTGCATATACTGCCTAAAAAAATATTGGTGTAAATTATCACAAGGCTTTGTTCAGAACTGGACCACCATAACGTCAACATTGGCGGGCTTTCGTAACAGCAACCATTTAGTTTCAAATTTCCTGAGAGGGCGTCGACAATACGCTGATTTAGTTACCACTGTTCAACGTCACACAACCTGGCACTGGGCGAATTAAGTGCGAGGTGAATTATGGCAGCATATAATTACAAGTGTCAATTCAATTTTGTATGGAAGACATCAATCTTACCAGGCTGGCATGGATCGTGTAAGAAAGTTGATGGGGATGCGTAATATTCTTTATAATCCCACGAGCATACCAAAAGCAATTTTACAATGATGCCAAATTCAAAGACGATATTCTGTTAACAGTAACTGCCATGTTATTTTTATTATATCTAATCTGATCTGATCATGTGCTGAAATAATAGATTACAATTATAATGAACATATGTATTAACGGCCAATTCACAGTGACACGGAGGTAGAAATTTGTAAAGAAGCCAGTGACCTATAACCCAACTACCCTAACAGCACTGCAGGTTGCTGTGAAACCTTTAGTGAAAGGGCGACAAGGGATAGCATGGGCTTGGCATTGGCATTGCCATTGGCAATGCTGTTCACATGAAAGAAGCATATACAGATGGCTAATGTTCCGTCAGAATTAAAAATTAAATTTGTCATTGTCAATTTTGAATCATTCTTTGATTCAGACCTGTCCTGTAAAACTTTAGAGGCCAATTCTAAATTTTAAATATAAATTCAAACACGCTCTACCCCATCGCACCCTCTGAGTATTTCATTTGTTTTTCTTTCTAAACAGATCTTTATACAGATGGTGATAAGTGCTTGCACACCTTTGTTACTCACATCCTCCCACAGCATGCACACATAAAGCCCGATAAATCCCAAAGTTGAAATTTCAGGACGGCGCAGTAGAAACACCTGACAGTTCAATACCTGCACATGGCCACCTAATGGCTCGGACATAATAAGTAAATAAATAGATATATAAACTGGGGTTTAAGCTTAAATTTGCCTCTGTGTGTGTGTGTGTGTGTGTGTGTGTGTGATTTGACAATGTAAGAAAAAACAAACAAACGAACAAACGTCAACAATGAGCAAAGCAGGCTTACAGGGACGCTTTGTTACGAACTTTAGCTGCATATGAAGACGCATGTTTACTTTCGTTTTTACTGGTGTATGATACATCAAGTTTTCAAGTGCTTCACCAGTGTGGGTAGTCGGTTTTTATGGATATAATATACTAAAGTCATTAGTATATATGCATTACATTAAAGTTACATTAAAGCCACTATTACATTTTCAATTTCGTTCAATCTTATCATCTGCATGCTGTCATGCAGTGGAAAGCACAATGTTCATTCTACACAATACGGGCCTGTCTTAATGTTTGAAAAGATAGTGTTTATTTTGACATTTGTATACAATGATGCAGTCGTGCGATGACTGTCAAATTCGTACTTCGGTCATGCAACTTTGAAATTGAAACCTCAAAAATCCTGCAGCTTAAACCACGCGGTACTTCACCAAATCGTCATCTGAAAGAAGTTTTGTGCATGACTGAATGGAAATTACTTATGCCTATATATCATCGACAGAGTTAAAAATATTCAATAGGCGCGAACATACATGAGACCTCTGTAACGTCTCCTTTTAATTGATGCTTTTTACATCATATGAAGCCCTCCCCCACCGCGCCCTAAAAATCTCAAAATCAGAAAGAATCAGAAAATCAAAAACGCATTACCCGAAAATGAAAAATAGAAAAAGAAGAAAACTCACGCACACTGAAGTACAAAAACAAATAATTAACTAGATCCCAATAATACATTTCATCAGGAGCCATAGTCAGAGCACACAGCTGAAGTCATACATCATGCAACGTATGTGACTGCTCTATAGCAAGGGTAAAATTCCCTACATGATCAGTTAACTTTTGAACAGGAAAACAGATAGTGCAAATGATATGATATGAAAGAGTACTTACATACTTTGTGCTCATCCTTCTCCCTTCACGGACTCAGTGTAAATCTTCGCTCCAGTGCCCTGCTGATATCTGAAATGACACATGCTTTGCTAGATTTACTGGATAATGTTTCCCCCCGGTATCCGAGCAACGCGTAAAACAAACTTGCTATCGTAATGCGTGCTTTTCCTCAATTCTATACGGAAAAAAATCGCCCCTATCTGAAGTGAAACACCCTATAATAAACTTGCGTTTAGAATTACATAATAAGCGCAAGCTAAAATAGTTTGGTTTAATTCGCGCTTCGATATAAACTGGTTAAAAGCCGACAATAACGAAATAAGATATCTTCTAATTTGTGGTTGCTTTTAGTTGACACAATATGCTTTATAATTCATAACCAGTGTCATATTTCTGCACATGCTCTGCAAAGAAGACATATTTGTATATGGGAAAATCTGGTACTAAGTTGATGAAAAGAACCACGAGCCAGTTGACATGAGATAAACAATGAGTGATTGATTGAAAAACACAAAATTCGATAACAGCTGGATACCAGTACGAGTCTAGAAGTGCAAGCAGTAGTCCGGCAGAAGTTTTGGGTTCACCTGACATTATTGTCTATAGTCTTTTTTTTTTTTTTCAATGCTTGATATATGACTACTGGGGCACACAAAGTCAGAAAATGCCGGGTGAAATCTTGTCACCATTGAGCATTTTAAAATATTGATGGTTATTCGTTTAGTGCCCCCCCCCCCCACCATATTTGCTTTTTCAACACACACTGACAATATATTTCAAAATAACCATTCAAATTAAAAATTGGATTATTTCGTCCAAACATATACCTCAAAACAAAAAAATGTGTTCCATACTGTGACCTTGAAGTGACCTTGACCTTCACATGACCTTCACCTGTTATTTTTTCTATTATTTTGACACTATTGTGTCTTTTCCTGTTTTTGTACATGTATATGGTTTAGCTAAAAACAATTGGCACATGTATTATCATCCTGGAAATTCTCTTTGACCTTGACCTTGGCCATGACCTTGATAGGCCTTCAGTCTTCAAAAAGTTGGTTTCCAGGTACTTTTGAATTTTTCTAATATGGCAAATCATGTTTGATTTGCTTGCAGGTGAAAAGGTAGTGGTTGACAAATAAGTTTTGTTTTTCTTATAGTTAAGCAGTTGCAGTAGCCGATGAAGCAATCAGCAATGCAAACATGCAGCATATAGGATTACAGTACTGTCAAATTACTTTTTACCCTCCGCACATAAAGTGCCGGAGGGTATTGTCGTCCCCCGGGTCGTCCGTCCATCCATCAATCCGTCAGTCCGTCGGTCTTGTCAACATTACCGCCATATCTCAAAAAATATTACCGTAGCTGTATCAAATTTTTGTCACAGAAGGACCTTATGATGTACCAGGTCCCAATTGAAAACCAACTTCCTCTGATTCTTTCAAACTTTTCATGAACTTTTAATGTATTTATTTGAAGGCCGTCTGAGTGGCGTCAACCCTGACGAAGTTGCCGCGATATCTAAAAAAAAAAAAAAAAAAAAAAATGGACTGCAGTTTTACCAAATTTTGGTCAGAGATTCATCTTATGATGGACCAGGTTTCTATCAAAAACCAGAGTTTTCTGATAACTTTTTACCTTTTTATGGACCTTTTGATGTATTTGTTTGAAAGCCGTCTAAGTGGCGTAAACCCTGACGAGGTTACCACGATGTCTCAAAAAATATTGACCACAGCTTTACCAAATTCTTATCAGAGATGTATCTTATAATGAATCAAATTCCTCTTCAAAAACAAGTTTCCTCTGATGATTTTTACACTTTTTATGGAACTTTTGATGTAGTTATTTGAAGGCTGTCTGAGTGGCGTCAACCCTGAACCATTATCGCGATATCTTAAAAAATATTGACCACAGCTTTACTACATTTTTGTCAGAGATGCACCTTAAGATGGAGCAGGTTCCTATTTAAAACCAGCTTCCTCTTTGTATCTTTATAAACCTTTTTATGAAAAAGAAATAAAATAAATTTGTTATCTTCAAGGCAATCTGAGTGGTGCAAAGGGGAAGGACGTTACCATCATGTCTCAACAAGGATCCAATGCAGCTTCACCATTTTTTTTTTCAGAGATGCACATTATAGTGGACCACATTCATTTTGAAAACCAGCTTCCTCTTACTACTTTTAAACTTGTTATAAAACTTTTGAAGTATTTATGTCCTGGCCGTCTGAGTAACGCACAGTACGGTGGTCTCTGTCACCAGAACTTGCCCCAAGAACACATCCAAAATTGCTCTTTCATTTCATAGACAACAATATGGAAATTGTATATAGAGTATTTTACAGCGAAGACTAAAACAATTGCAGAATTCATGAAAAAAATGTAGGCGCGGAGGGTAATCAGTTCTCTCAATTTATGATCTAATTATGGCTTGAATTTTTGCTTCCAGGTAGCCATGTAGCATAGTAGCTGTAAAAAGGAGAAAGACTTATTCAAAATCTGAATTTTCTCTGCGATTTAATAGTTCATATTTTTTATGAATATAACACAAAAGAAAAGTAGTATTTACAAATACAGATATATCTTTCGGATTTTAGAATTTATTATGAGCACATCTTAGTCTCTACGAAAATATTCTGTGACAATTCTAAAAGGGCTTTCTTAAATACTTAGAGTTGATCTTAAATAACACCCTTAGTTTTGCAGTCTATATTGTGTTTTCCATTTTATTTAAAGGTAGAAAAGATACCTTTTTCAATTTTCGTTTTGATGAAATCTTTTTGCGTCCGTCCGTTAGACTTTTTCGCATTTTCCACTTCTAGAAAATCGTTGATTTTGAAACTGGATGTTCCCTAAGTGGTTCTCTACCAAGTTTGAGAAAGAGACATTAATGCAACATTTTCTTATATCTTGATGAATCTTTCTACTTTATTTTGCATATATATATATATATATATATATATATATATATATATATATATATATATATATATATATATATATATATATATATATATATATATATATATATATATATAAGAAATTTCTTCAGAATCACCTGATGTTATGAGCGGCAGGATAGAATTGTTCGAACTGTTATCATGATATAACTTGACTAAAGATGACGCAAGTTAGCGAATATAATGAAGATATGTTAATTTTTGATGAAGCTGTGGGACATCATACCGGGACAATGTGTCGGTAGCACTACAGTTGTGCAGGCATGTATCAATGCAGTGCATGTGTTGTAATACTGTCAAAATGGTTTTGTGTGATGCTTTGATTTTGACACAGTTGTTTCCTATAGGTGGCCCTGTAACCTCTATGTGAAGATGCTGATGATGCAATTTTTTTTTCTATTTGATTTTGCACCAGGATGTTACTCAGTTAGTTCTGTATCGGCATTTTTCGGAAGTATATGCCAAGGTCTCTCACAATTATGCCAAGGTCTCTCACAATTAGTAAAGGAACTATGACAACAAATGCAGGTTCAGCCCAAATATTGCATTTATCTGGCGGACTATAGTGGATTTCACTTTTTGGGGGTAATATGTCTAAATATTGGTTTCATCGCAGCTGCTTTGGGGAAATGAGGAGTTATTCAATTCGCAGCAGCGACAACTGTAAACTTTTTAAAGAAAAGTTGAGACTATATTCGCTGCTTGCAAAACAGCGAAAAAAAATGGAATGGCTTTGTGTACTAGACACAAATAATGTTGTTAGAAGAGCTTGTGCCTGTTCTGAGCTCATCTGACTTTTTGGGCAGATTGGCTTTCCATATTTGTATATGCGCCTGTCTGCCTGTGTGCGTGCCATAACTTATTCTCTTCTGTCCAGGCTCGAAGATCTGAAAAACTGGCCTGTGATCTTTGGCATAAAGTCAATCTCACATATGTGCATTCTCAGCCTTTGCCTTCTAATGACCAAGTATTGTGCGCAATATCACTGTCTGATCTCAAATGCTGCTCGTGTTACAACACATGTCTGAAAAAAAATGAACTTGTTTATGTGACCCCGAGAATTATACCAGAGCCATCCAAAAACTAGGGGAAGCAAAACGGCAAAGAATGGGCACTTTGTCGGCGTGTTGCCGTAAGAAATGCCAAAGTAATGGTACTTTGGCGTTATTGCTGAGAAAGGGTGAGATAAAAATACTGGTATTCCTCTCTCTCCTTTACTTCGTAGTTTGTTGGCTAATGCTGACAAAAGCCGAGGTTTCTTAACCTCTTATACGTAACTCGGCATTTCTTGGCGAAAAGCGAAGAAGAAAAAAGACATCGGCACTTGTCGCCGTTTCTGCTGAGAAAACACAGAGACGAATATTCTTCGGCATAATCTCCCCAAAACCCTGACAATTTGGCCTTTTCTCAGTCTTTTGCTTCCCTTCGTGACGAGGTTTAGGGGTATTTGCGTTAATGTGTTTCTGTTTATTTTTCAAAGCAATGGGAAAAGTCATTTTGAAGACGTTTTCCAAGTTTTCATTCTACGAAATAAAAAGTCCAAACCCATTGTGGCCCTGTTTAGTGAGCAGAATTGGTTAGGTGTACCGTAGGTTACGTTATTGTTACATTTGGCAAGGCTAATAATTCTAGGACTTGAAACCTGTGAAGTACTGACATAGTTTAGACAGACGCGCTGAGAACGACGGACGTCGAGGAAAAAAGATGGAAAATCTCCAGTGACTTACGAACCAACTGGATGAGAATGCCAATTCAGCAAAACTCACAGCTATCTTACCTAATGAGAATGGAACAATCATATTAGCCAACCAGTAACAGCTACCCTATTCCATGTCCATGAGCTGTCCAATCCATCAGCAATAGCTGAATGGACGCTGCGAGTAAGAGTGCGTTTATTCATTTTTAATACTAAAAGACAAAATATATTTACTTTGTTTTACACCACCATTTGAGTACGTTTAACCAATACTGAAGCATAATATAGAAAATGGTTTGGACACTTTTATTTGCACTAAAGACTTCAATATATTGATACATGTGCACGACACTCTGCTCAAGGATGCAAAGCAGCCCCATTTAACTAATTTCACCTCAAACATAATTAGTTTAATGCAGCCAAGTCTAAAGCTGCGTTGTTAGCAGGAGGGTTGATGATGGTAAGTTTGTTTGTCCAAGGAAATTTTCAGGAATGCTCCATGTACAAATATCGATATGTTTAATGATGCATAAACATTCCCGATTCCAAATATATTGGCAGGTACATGACCCCCCCCCCCCCATCCTGTCCGTTCCAGTCATTAAATTCATACGATACACGTGGTGTATGCTTCAATTACAGGTAAATGTAAATAGAGTAAGGCTCCGCACCATTCGTAGATATGCTTAATGCTGTAATACCTTACCTACATTATGGCTGTAATGCCACCCCTACCGACTGTCATGCCCTCCACTGCCTTATAGATGTAATGCCACCGTTGCCCTTTGATTGTAATGCCATGGTTTTATTTTGGTTGCAGCGTTATCGCCACCTGTGGCTGTAATACCTTCGCTACTTGATGTTTCTGTAGTATGGCTGCCAAAATTTAATACCTCTCTCGTATTCTGCCTATGGCACATGCACCTGTCCGGGCATTATCACACATGAACGCATGCTTCCCATCGGTTTGATGTTTATTTCAAGGCAAAACCCTATATTTTGTCAGAATGGAAAAGAAACTTTAAATTGTTTGCACTTGTGGAACTTCCAGTGGGTGATATCAAAGCCTACATACCAAACATATATTAACAAAAGTTGCAAGCCAGTGGGATTGTGTGCATAGAACACATCACCAAAATAACCTGCACGTCTGTACACCAAGCGTATATTGTGGCAGTCACCAGCGGATTTTTATCTTATGTATACGTGAACAAAGGTGCCAGTTAGCTTGTATAGTCGGCACGCATCTGGAAAAGTTACCAGTGCAGTTGTATATCAGGCATGCATTAACAAATGTTACCAGTCGGGATGTACTGCTTATTATGCAAATTATTTCTCATCGTTGTTACTTTTATATACTATCAAAATATCCTCATGCGCAATATCGCCATGTACAGTGAAAAATCGTTATTATTACACCATCTGTTCATTTAGAACTGTGTCAGATAATTGAATATGTGAGATAAATGAATCGAAAAACAAAGACATGAACTTTTGTCATTCAAAACTGGTGTCGTTATGATGAATATGTTGGATATCTGAGTGTCGTTATAATAAAGTTTCACTGTATTTGTACATAGCACATATGTTTACAACAAAGACAAAAATGGTAATTAATGCCTGCATATATCGCATTGAACCACAATATATTTCATGGGAATTTTGCCATTTTCATCAAATTTACCATAATGCATCATTCAATAATGTTGATTATGAATTGAAAAAAGTACCTCTGGACATCTGGTGTTGCATGAAGAATGATGACAATGTATAGTGGCATTTATGGTGACTTTGGGTGTGCCAGAAAGGATCTCCAACCTTACAAAGTACATTGTAGATGTCGTCAGGAAGACCATGCGTTTTTATGTATCTCCACATTTGGTCTACAAAAAGCCATTCACTTACCATCTGCGTGGAGTCGACACGAAGTAGTCTTGTTAAAAAAATTATCTGAGGGTGTTAACCATTCAGACTGGCCAAGAAAATAAATAAACTGTATGTGTGCCGTGTTAAGAAAATGCAAATGCAGCTTTTCTACGGCTATGTGGGTTTTCCAAGAACAGTTGAGTTCAATTTGTGTTCTAAGTTTTACCATGACAAATTTTTTAAAGGAAAATGCACTACATTTCACAGCTTAAATTTGTTCTTTCTCTCGACTGGCACTTCGTGCGTGGCATGAAAAAAAAAAAAGAATGATATCAAGAGAAATGAAGACTCCGTACGTTTCACCATGCGTGTTTGTAAGAGCGAAAGCAAAGACGAGGCGCTGTATTACTGTTAAAGTCAACTTGAAGAGAGCAACTGATAACAGGCGATTTGGAATTCATAGCCAAACATTCCGTTCGACACTGAATTTTAGGATTAAGATAATCTTGACGTTTATGTCTAAAATGAAATGGATCCCAAATGACTTAGCATCGAAAAACTAATCGTGACAGCTTATCAAAAGTATGAGCTACAGAAAAGATATAATACAACAATTCAGTATTTCTTAGGCAAGGTTTTTTAACATTTAGCTGAGAAAACTGAGACCTAGCCATATGCCTAGGTAATTTTAGCGCATCAATTATACGTATCAAAATAATAAAGACGGTTTTGTGAGCATGGTTTAGGTTTACACACATAAATATGCCGTACGTGACCAGTCTTATAATCTGAGTGTAATTCAAAGCAATTTAATTGTTTAAGTAGTAAAGTATTAATTCATTTATCCAGCATTCGGCCATTTCCCTGGCATGAAGGTATGTTCATATTTGCATTCGAGATCTTATTTGGGAATCTTAATTTACCCTTATGTTAATAACTCAGATGAAAAGGAGGTTTTTCCTTGTAAGAAACCAAAGATAACGTTTCTCCTTGTAAGCGACCAAACATTAGCTTCACATGCTTCCTCTCATTATAATATTCAAAGCTGTTGATGCATGTTTAACAGTATGATATTATAATCAGTTTCAAAGCAGATGACATTTCATATTAGTGATCGTTGTCAACTTGTTTGATGGCGGAGTTTTAACTACTGACGTTTTAGCATTTGCAGTTAAACCATAAAACCTAATATTTAGCTTAATAATGACCTTAAATAGGTTGGGCACCATTTTTTCATCAAAAAGCATTTATTCTATAATTGAGACCTCGGGTGAAGATTTTGTTAAAATTTTTATCATCATCATCGTCATCATCATCATCATCATCATCATCATCATCATCATCATCATCATCATCATCATCATCATCGTCGTCGTCGTCATCGCCATCATCATCATCATCATCATCATCATCATCATCATCATCTTCATCATCATCATTATTATGCCAGGTGGGTATTTGAAAACATTAGAGCGTAATAATAAGAGAGAAAGCATCAACATATCTTCGGATTTTTTTCCTTACCCCCAAAGCTGTCTTTGCCAGCAGTCTTGGTTTTAACACATGTACAGATACCATAGATGCATCTGTAGGAATTTCAAATAAAAAACATACATATAATGTAACGTGTTTTTAAAATTACGTTTCTAGTTAACATTTATAGCCATTACAGGTAAATGTGTTTTTTTTGTTGTTGTTGTTGTTGATGTTGTTGTTTTTTTGTTTTTGTTTTTTTTTTTTTTGTTTTTGTTTTTTTGTTTTTTTTTTTTTGTTTTGTTTTTTGTTTTCACCGTGCATGTCGAAGACACAGCGGCGACCGATGAATGGACGTACAGACTGTCACAGGCAGAGCTAGTTCGAGTACACAGGCAAGCAGTATCACATTTGCAACTCATGGCTTTTCTTTATGATTTGTGTTCTCTTAATGTTAGGGGTATAGGAGATGGATTGTAAAGCAGTTCCACATACCGCTGGCTACATAAAAATCATAATGAATTGTCTTTTTTTTTCGGGAAGCTTATAGTACGATAAAGACCGGAAAATGGAGAAAAGAATGGGCTTCAAACATTTGTTCCCTCACGGCAGCAACAATAGTCGGGGAGTGGCTAAACTATTCACCACCAGTATTGAATATAACATAATAAAGGTTATTTCATATATGGAAAACAGGTTCCTCGTAGCAAAAGTGGAAGTAGATGAAACAGTATCCATACTATGTTATTTATTTATTTATTTATTTATTTATTTATTTATTTATTTATTTATTTATTTATTTATTTATTTATTTATTTATTTATTTATTTATTTATTTATTTATTTATCTATCTATCTATCTATCTATCTATCTATCTATCTATCTATCTATCTAAAAAAAAAAACCGCGCACGAAAAAAAACGATATCTAGATCAATACATTAAGATATTGTTTGAATGTAAGTAGATAAAATTGACGAGACCAGAACCTGTCCGCCCCCCGCATCCCGTGCCGGTAGGGCCGCGACCCAGGCAGGAGGACTGCTAGAGCCCCGATCGATTGATCGGTACTCTCACGAGCCATCCCACCTGGGCAGCCGCTATTGCCCAGACGGGCATCAGGGACCGGGCTGCCACGAGTCGATTTATGGGCACACAGTCGCTGAAAGTAACTGTCTTATCGGCAAGCAGGTATAAAAAATTCAGCGATTATTAATAGTGATAGAATGCCATGGTCAGAAGGCCAGCGACTAAGTATTCACTTGACCATTGTTCTACAAAATTCTTGTGATGTAATAAATACCGCAATGAGTCTATGACTCCGTTCTAATATGAAGGATATCTGAAACCAGTGACATATCTAATTCACTTAATTTGGAACTTCAAAATATCTATAATTGGTTGGTATCAAATAAATTATCTTTAAATATTGCAAAAACGAAATATATGTTATTCCACTTTCCACAGAGAAAAATTAATTTCAACTAGATTTAAAAATTAATAGTATCCCAATAGACAGAACAGAAGTTTTTGATTTCCTTGGTTTACGTGTACAAGAAAATTTAAATTGGTCCCCTCATTTAAGCAAAATTGGATATAAATTATCTAAAGTGATCGGCATTATGAAAAGAATACACAAGAATTAGTATATGCCCACTAGAACTCTTCTTATAATGTACAATTCTCTATCTTTATCTCACCTGAATTATTCTATCTTGGCATGGGTTTTTTCCCAGGGTTGCATCTTCTTATTGCAAAAACGAGTAATACGTATAATGTGTAATTCATCTTACCTTGCTCATACAGATCCACTTTTCAAACATTTAGGAATTTTAAAATTGCATGACATACTTAAATTAAAAGCCCTCAAATTCTATTACAGGTATAAAAAGAAGGAGGTGCCTGACTATTTTCTGAACATATTCCAGGAATCCCATGTTACTCATGCTTACAACACTCGCCAAAGCGGAAGGGCCATGATCCCAATACCCACCAAATCAAAAAAATAAAAACTGCATTAGATATTATATTTCAAATTTAGTAATAAACACCCCCCATGCATCAAAGATAAAATATTTACACAGTCATACCATGGTTTCTCCACATATGCAAAATCCTTTTTTATAAATAGTTATCAAGAACACTGTACCATACCAAACTGCTACATATGTAATAATTAATGAACGTTTGTTTTACAATTGAGTGTATCTCCATACACATTTTGTTAGCTTGAAGTGCTGTACATATCTAAGTGAATTACCTCAGGTGGCCCCAGCGTTAGCGGATTTGCAATCCTTAGCTGGGGTCATCCTGACAGTCTTGATTTTTGTTTCGCATGAGAGCAGTATTGTTCTTGGTACCAATCTTTCTTGTTTTAACTCTGTATTGTGTATGTCTCGTATTTACTGACTGTCAAATAAATATGTCCTGAGTTCTGAGTTCTGAGTTTTGAAGTGCTGATCATTCAATATAACATCAACCGGGGAACGCCTAGATATGATAATAAGCTCCAGCAGAGATCCTTTAGTACAATTTCTAGACAGTAAATACGTGGCTAAAAACCTCGCTTGGAGATCACCAGCTAATGATTTAACTTTAAAAATCTGTGGTATAAACTAGCGGCATTCCTTTGTAGCAAATGGCTAAATAAGGGGATATTCAAAGCATGCATCAAATTTGGGTGATGAAATCTACTGCTCATACCTGTGATCCTTTTGATAATGCTCCCCTGAGAAGAGCTACAATAATTAATTTCTTTCTTTCTTAACTTAGGGCTTCTAAGCCATACATCAGTGTAGGAGCTCCTATTGTGTTCCACCTTTACATCTGAGTCAAGCCCAGAAGTCATGCCAATGGACGTTAAACCATACAGACCACGTCTACATGCGTTCGTGTTGTCTACATGTTTAGCATAACCATTTGTTGAGTCAATGGTTACCCCGAGGAGTTCAACTTTCTTGTTGTGTGAAATACATGATTAAAACTGAAAAGAATATACCAAAAATAAGAAAACCTTGGGTAACTAAGGGTTTGCTGAAATCCATTAATGTAAAAAATGAATTGTACTTTAGGATGCGGAACGAGGTCTTCAATCCAGAGATTAAAGCACGTTATAATGCTTATAAAAACTTATTAGATGTTCTCCTAAGAAAGGCTGAAAAAAATTATTTTGAAGCTCAATTTTTACAAAACAGTAACTCTCAGAATAAAACATGGCAGACTATTTATGAAGTGTTGAACAGGAAAAAATCGAGTTGTGATAATGTTCCAAAACAGATAGATGTTATTATTGATGGTATACAACAGAAAGTCTCTGAAACTGATAGTATTTGTAAACATTTTAATGACTACTTTGTACAAGTAGGACAATCAGTATCTGAATCAATTATATTAAATGGTGCTGAGACACCAGTTCATGGCTACTTGGGACCGAGGATAGCAGATAGCATATTTTTTGAACCTGTCACCGAAGGTGAACTATTATTATTATTGGGTGACTTGAAAATAACAAAGTCCCCTGGGGAAGATTTTATACATCCAAAGCTTCTTAATGATGGCAAAGATTGTATTATAAAGCCATTAACTCATGTGTTCAATCTGTCTATTATAAATGGTAAATTTCCTCAAAGTATGAAAGTTGCACGTATTGTACCAATTTTTAAGAGTGGAAATATTGAAGACTTAAGTAATTACCGTCCTATTTCTATATTGTCTGCTATATCTAAGTTATTTGAACGGATCACAGCCAAAAGAATACTAAACTTTTTAAATGCAAAAAATTTTTTTTACGATTTTCAGTTTGGATTTCGACAAAATCTTGGTACTAAAATAGCTATAAGTGAATTTACAAATTTCATTTATCAACAATTAGATAAGAGTAAATACAATATAGGTATATTTTTGGACTTGAAAAAGGCATTTGATACTGTTAATCATCAAATTCTTCTTACAAAGCTTGAACATTTTGGCATACGTGGTATTGCATTAGATTGGATGAGGGAATATTTGAGAGATCGAAAACAATATGTACAACTAGGAAATTTTAAATCAAACTATGCATATGTAAATTGTGGTGTACCACAAGGCTCTGTTTTAGGGCCATTACTATTTTTGATTTACGTTAATGATTTACAGAATTCATTAACAAATGGTATAGCTCGTCTCTTTGCTGACGACACCAATATAACATACTCTGGTAGTGACATTGAAGTTCTTAAAGCGCAAGCTGAATTTGACATGAAGTGCTTGGTTTCCTGGTTTAAGGGAAACAAGCTGGCCCTCAATGTAAATAAATCTAATTTTCTTGTGATTAGGTCACATACAAAAACAGTGCCAAATGACTTTGTTATAAATATTGATACAGAGAAACTCCAACAGGTGTGTTTCACTAAATATCTCGGAGTGTATATTGATCAATTTTTCAATTGGAGCAAACATATTGACTCTATTTGTAAAAAGATTGCCCCTGTCATAGGCATTCTGTCCAAAGTAAGATATTTACTACCTTTCTATATATTGAGACAATTATATTATTCTCTTATTTATCCCCATATTTCTTACTGTATAGAAGCATGGGGTTCTACTTACCAGACCCACTTAAATCAATTAGTGTTGCTACAGAAAAAAACTATTAGAATTATTACACACTCACCGTGGTTAGCTCATACCTCTGATCTTTTTAAATCAACAAAAATATTACCTATTTCAAAGATCTTCTTTCTAAATGTTTGTCTATTGGTGTTCATGGAATTATGTGGAAACACAGAAATTACTTTCAATTTCAACTTTAGACATCAAACTCATAACTATAATACAAGAAGGAAAAATAGTCTATCTACTTCTGCTCATAAGACTAATTATTATTGTCGCAGTATCCAACACACAGGTGCTCAGTTTTTCAATCATATTCCATGTCAGTTGAAAAATACAATGTCTAGATATTGCTTCAAACAGAAATTAAAACTGTGGTTGAATAACGAAGATGTTGATGTGTACAGACTCGTGTTACCTCGCCGATAAAAATGTTAGTCTCCATGTTTGTGTCATAAGAACAGCCTATATCTTTATGTCTTAACATTTATTTGACCTTTGACTTTATTCTGAGATTTGTTTGTTAATAACTATTTCCTGTGAGATATTTTGTTGGTATATGTACCACATATTGTACTAACCTGTGTAAGGTAGCCATACAAGGTTTCACCTTCCGGTCACCTTTTCCCTAACTATTTTGTGATACTCTATTGTGTATTATATTTGGAATAAAGACTCATTCATTCAACTTCATTTGTACTTTGTATTACTTGGTTGCCAAGATACCAAGTGTATTGGAAGTTACACAAAGATTTTCCTAGAACAATACGGTTTATCGTTTTTATGCCAAATTTCATCCGCCACCGCATATATGCCCCGACGAAAGACCATTCAGGTGAACAAATACAATTTCTGAATAGATTTAAGGAGAATTGTCAAAAACATTCGTGATGGAAATATTGTAATTGGCGGGGACGTTAACACAATACTTAATCTAGAAGTAGATAAACGAGGTAGCGCGAGAAACAATGTCAGCGTATGGTAATAATTTAACAACTTTACTGAAGAATTTCACTTAACGGATATTTGGCCGGTGAATAACCTAGATGTATTCAGGTTTACTTGAGGATGAGTACACCCCCAATGCAATGTGGGCTGGAATATTTCCTAATCTCACTCTTCATAGCACAAGCAGTCAAAAAAAAAAAAAAAAAAAAAATTAACCCAACAATCAATACAGACCACAGTATCTTGCATTTGAAACTTGAAGGCAATGTGTTTTTAAGCAAAGAGAGAGGCGGATTTGGAAATGCAACAAGGAACTACTACTTGAGAAACAACACAGTGAAAAACTAAAAGAAGCAACTGAAGAGTTTAAAGAAACACATGCGAACATGATAGACCAAGGTACATGTATATGCGGGACCTCCATGAAATGCCATATTCGAAGACTAATTCTAAAGTATTCATTTGAAAGAGCAATACGGAAAAAGAGAAATTGAAGAAAAACTAAACCAAGAGCTTGACAAATGGGGAGAGCAAGCAGCAAATAACACCAGTGAGGACCAAACAGTTTTAATCATAGATTATTTGATTATAACAGTTCCCAACAATATTGGAACACATTCCAGGACTGTTGGCTCTCTATATAAAATGTTCAAGTTGACGTAAAGGAAGAGGATGTACTCTTCGGGAACATCAGTTCTCCACTCCAACCCACCCTCAATTGTTGCATTGTATTAGAAAATATGCCACCAATAGCAAGATTGACCGATAACACTATAATCTACCATTTACTACTTTCAAGAAGGTATGAAAAAAATCAAAGTGTTGAAAATAACCATGATGTAAAATGATAAATGTATGTGGTTGATAGAAACTGGACACATATATTGAAAACCGCCTGAGGAATCTGTAATCCTTCGTATTATGTTATGGTATGTTATGTTATGTTGTGTTGTGTTGTGTTGTGTTATGTTATGTTATGTTATGTTATGTTATGTTATGTTATGTTATGTTATGTTATGTTATGTTTTGAGATGTATGGCCAAACGTACAACCAACTACTATAAAATTGTTGAATAAAGATTACTGAGAGAAATCATTGTGGCCATATTGCTACAACCCGGACTGCTCATTCATTGAGGAGCAAATGAATGCACGGAAAGATCAATAAACTTTCCAAAGAAGCACACATGATAAAACTAGTGTTCCCATGGTATCGACATTTATGGAAGTAGTGAAACACACATTTACTAAGGCATACACGTCGGACCCCTGTTTACCTGCCACTCTTTGTGAGCCACTACCTTTTGTTGAAGACCACTGTCAAGTGCATCCAAATAAACCTGATACAGAAAGGTTATAGGCACTTCCCGCTTCAATATATATATATATCGATCCTTGATTTTAGTGCAATCAAAGCAACAATGAGAATGTATTTCAAATAACAGTAATGATTTATCATTACAGAGCATGTTCAGTTTTGATTCTCTGAAACAAGCCACAAATCGCATCTTGCACAGGGAAATCCTGTATTTAAAAAAAAGGGTGGTTCTGTCGGTGTTCTCATATGGGAGTTACATGTACGCTGATATTGATCTGTAAAAAGTATATGACTTTCATCCTCAGGCAGAGCAAATATCACACATTTTTGGATAATACGACAGTTTTATTCGCCATCGGGGAAGCTGTCATTGACCCAAAAGCAAATATCTAGAGATATCCCACCCATATCGACGAGATGTACGGCGGAAACAAGCTGCCTAAATATTATGGTAAATCTGGTGCAGTAGCTATTGGGTGTTGAATAATGACAACCGAATTGCTAACTGAACACGATTTTAAAAAATAGTTACACATCAAACGTCCGCACCAATGATCATCCCGCTGTTTCACACACCGAGTCAGAGAGTCCAATGTGCCCAGTCAGGACCTTGCAGGTAAGAAAGTCGATAGAAGATATGGTGTATATGGAGCGTTTGAAATGGCATGATCTTACGATAACATAGGGCCGTTCGTCACGGAAAGTGAAAAGAAAGGATTGAGTCACTGGAATGATCAAGTTTCCGTCAGGCCAGATTTATGCTAGCCTGGTAACTTTTGAGTAAAGTTTAGACATTTTAAAGTTAGTGGTAGGCCACGGATGTCTTCTTATAGAGTGTGCAATGTTTATAAAGATTAGTTTCCTAAGTGCAAAGAAATTAAAGTAATTTTGTTTTGGCTCAGACGCCCCCCCCCCCTACTAAAGTTGACTATCCAGTGAAACCTCTGTCTCTCCGAATGTGATGTATCTCCGGTCTTCACACTGTAGCGGTCCTCAACTTTCTAGTCACATCTATAGTTCAATGTATCGCGTAGGCCTATGTCGGGAAAACGATGTTTACCCAATTGCAAATAAAATGTCAGTATTTTTTTGGTAATATCGATTTTGCGGGATGGAAAACTAAACGCCCCTTAACGCTCCCCCGCCCCCCCCCCCCAATAAACTAGATTAGTGTCTTTTTTGTTTGTTTGTTTGTTTGTTTATGGTTTTTAAGGGTTCCCTTGAACAGCTTCAGCAGAATCCACCATGAAGGCTTCGCTCGATTTTTTTTCTTTGCCATTGTCATTGAATCCATGTCCATTGTTTTAGATAGCATGATTACTGACGATTCACTGTGATGTGTATTCAAACAAAAAAACTAAACAGACAAAAACAAATAAAAAAAAACAAAAAAAGGACAAAAAAAAAAAAAAAACAACAATAACAAAACAAAAACACAAAAACAAAACAGTAACCCAATCAGATCTGATTTAAAAAATGGGAAATTACTTTTTTTAAAGAAAGGGAAATTGTTGATGGACATTATTATCAAACTATATTGAGATAAAATGTTTCTTGTGCTATAACTTATTTGGAAATGGAAACTAAAAATTTCGGAATACAGATTTCTGTGACTACACACGAACATTACGGTGATAAGATAAACACTATTCATTTATCACATTTGCTCTGGGTGGTTTTGTGCTAAATAAATGGGTCATACACAGTGTTTTGCATTTTTTAACCCTGGTAAAAATAATAAAAAGTGTTTTACAAGATGTTGTATAAGCATACTAATTTTAAATAATTTTTACTGACACAAGATCATGAAGAAAACAATAATAAATTAACCAATCAATCAATTAATCAATCAGTCAATCAATCAACCAATCAATCAATAAATGATATGTTTAAGCGCTTCGTACATTGTAACAGGAATTCAACTATTGTGTTTACAGGTTCCTTCACCCTCGCTCATACAACTCCTGTTGACCACCTTTATCCTGCAAAAGAAGAATGTTTTACAGATCTACAGGTATCTATCAGCAAGCAAACTAATGTTGGCACATAGACGGATCTAAGTGGCAAAGGAATTGAAGACTTGCTGCATAGGAAGAAACAGTTTGCTGACCGGGACCCTCTATGTAGACAAAGCCAAAATGTTGGCATTTCAACGTCAACTGTGTAAAGAACTTTCAGCTCATGGATAAACAAAAAAAGACTAAGAAACAAACAAGCAAAAAAATACAAACAAACACAAAAAAACAGAAAAAGAGAAGTTTTGTTTTTGTTGTGGTTTTTGTTGATTTTCTTCTCACGTTACATCAACATATAGAGCAGGCACTATGAAATCAATGGAAAACTTCTCCAGTTTGGTCAACATATCCTGCCAGAACCTTTATTTTTGTAGATTCTTTCAACGCAGTGGCCGTTGCTGATGTACGCATATGTCAAAACCCTGATATATATATATATATGTGTGTGTGTGTGTGTGTGTGTGTATACAGGCAGCCTTCATATTGCTGACTGTGAAACGTCCTGTTCTCGTTTGCTACCATGCTGGATTGTCCATTTTTCCCAACGTTAGCATGCGTCGTCACATCCCTACACATGTCTTCGTTAAACACGTTGCGTAACTTTAACATGAAGTCTTCCGTGACAGTACCCTTAGCACTAAGTTGTATTGTGGACACTTCACTGGGGACACAAGATAGGCGACCTCATCTTTGTTATGAATCATATCATCATCTAATGACATAAGAATAAGTGATTTGGTCCCTTTCACCAACGCTCCATTTGTCACACAGTTCTTGGTTAGTTAAGGAGAGCTGTAACAGGCTTTTACTGGTTTCATTTGTAGTTTCGTTGGCCTTTGTATGGGTGGGTGTCTCCCAGTCAGAGACATTCCAGGCAGTGGCTGGGCTCTGGCCTTCACTCGGGGTGGGCTGGTTCCATCAGCATGGCTTGTCATTTGGAGACTCTGATACCACAAGTTTTTATTTGGTCTCAGTAGAGATATTTTCTCACCCCTTGTTTTTTAGTTTTTTTTTCTCTCTTACAAATGAGGAGGGGTTTGGTATCATTTGTATTAGGAGCTATCTTTTTCACGATTTCGTATAATTTCAGTAAAAAATACGATAAATTTATGTTGACCTGTACGGGATTCGAACCCACTACCTTCGGCACACCCGCCCAGCCAAATGTAAAGTCTAACACGCTGACCTCTAGGCCATCGGGGCAACCCCTATAAAATGGTTGACCGAGGACCCAGGCTGATGTTATAGTAGTAGTTAAGACTAAGTTCAGTCAACGGAGGTACCATCTTAATAAAAGTAGCGTGTAATGTTTCATGTATTATCGCCCACGAAGCAATAGAGAGTCTATGTTGACGGGGGGGGGGGGGGGGGGGAATACTCACGCTACACATGTACACTCTCCGGATGTATTTACAAGGATGCGCAGGTCATATGGGGCAGCACCTTACCTTGTCTGAGGCACACTTTTGGCCAAAACATACATCGTGTCGTCATCAACTTTACACAGCTGGACTGCATGGATATGGCTGTCTTAAGTATTGTTATTGACCATCCGTTATCACCTTTATTATGTCTGGATGGCAACCCACACATTTTGTTTTTTCATGAATTCCTCTTTCTTTCTTCTTTGCGACCAAATTTTGTCTGGAGTTTTTCTCGGGCACTATTATTTCGAAAACCACCAAATTTGCGATGGTAACTGACCTACCACTGAAATTAAGCACCTGGTTTGGAACAGTTTAGTTGAAACATATTTATTTCAATGGGATGACCTAATAGTACAATAAATCTGACTAATCAAGAGGATCTCAAGAATAGTCATGATTTTTAAAATTATGCAATTTTGGATCAATTTAAGTTTTAAAAGCTTTATATCTTCAAAATTGATATAGATATACATAAAGTTCTAACTTACCCATATAGGTTTGAGACATCTGGCAAATCCAATAGCATGCAAATAAAATTTGGGGAATTTTAATGTAAACTAAATTCACTGAATTTTCCAACAATGTACACTTAATTCACTGAATTTTCCAACAATCCACATGGAGGGCTTCTGCTGTACTACTCGTTATAAGCCTCCATGGTGCCAGGCAACCATTTTGCATTGATATAAAATTAACTTGAACCTGTCTCATAGGCAAGCTTCTGGCCACGCATACTAGGTGTATGGTTTGGAAGGTTTGGGTCTTGGAGCAAATGGGATGGGGGGGGGGGGGGACTCCCATCATCTACACAATGAGTTTCTAAAGGAAATACAGATAATCTCTTTCTGTTAATGCAAGGACAGGCCTGCTTCATGTTCCAACTAGTGCTGGACAGAGCTTTCAGTGCACCATGACTGAAACTGGTGTCCTTGATGGTCTGTTTTTGATAAAGGCTATGAGTCTGCTGGGCTTATCAGTCCTAAAGGATTACAGGCATTGGACTTCTAGGCAGAACAAGCCTGACTGTATCCTCTGTTAAAATTAGACTACATACAGTGCTGAACTGGTTAGACCCACCAAAGTATGGTCTTCCAGTCTTTCACAACTCTGTGAATTTTGAAACAGTGAATGGATGTGTGTCGTCTTAGTGAGCACTTTCATTTTTTTTTGTTCTTTGTTTTCTTGTTGAAGTGAGATGAAGCTTGTTCTTCATAGCCAATACTAAGTCATTGTAGGCATGGATCTGTATGAGACGTATAGTACGTCCATGGTATAGTGCACGTCTCAGTTGCGAGGTACATGTACACGTAGTTTTGTGATAGCAGCTGTTTTGTTTATGTAATCAAAAAGCAAAGACAGTTTTGTATTGCATGTGTACACATCCCATTGAAGTACAATATACATACACTGTACATGTGTATGTGCATGTATGAATAACGTACATGCACACATACTCATCCATACTGCCCAGAAGGACACATCCTCTCAGCGGTCTCCCCTTTTCTCTGGTACCAAAGGTGCCCAGTGTCGAGAGGTTTCACTGTATGAGTAAACACTGGAATTGATTTCTTTTTTTCTTTCTTTCTTCTTTCTTCTTTCTTCTTTCTCTCTTTCTTCCTTTCCCCCTTGCTTTCTTTATTACCAAGTCAGTCTGCTATCACCAAACTTGCCATGGTGACTTACCTTACCAATTTTAAAGTGCATGTCATTTCGAACAGTCTTGCTGTTTAAAAGTATGCAAATTATTGGCAAGTTGAAAAAATTAAAAAGCTCTATATCTTCCAAACTATTACAAATACACTCAAAATTTCAATGGCAATATAGAGGTTTGTGACACCTGTCAATATAATTGGACAGTTTATAAGTTATAGAATTTGAAATATTGCTAATAAGGGACATTGGAAAATTTTTAGGCAAATGCATAAAATTAACATGTTGAATAGCTTCAAACGTATCATTAACCTAAACCTATAGTACTTGCACTCAAACTTCATTTGATAAGTTTGTCACATGGCCACATCTAATGAACCAAGAAGCAAATTTGTAGCATTTATACTTCTAAAAATTGGGTAAAACCTCGGAATTTAGATTATATTGAACGATGGCAAAGTGTAGCATTTCAAACTGTTCTCATTTTGAAGGCACCTAGGAAGATTTGCTATAAAGCAAATCTTCTTTTCTGGTATTTTCTTATTCTCTCACTTGGCTATTCACAGATATCAGATAGGTAGAAGGGGACAGTAGAAACGTCAATGACTGGCAAATCACATAGGTATTGTGGTCATCTACTCTTTAGTTCACTTAGCGCTGACACATAATTATATTCACTTCCTTGCGGCTTTGTTTGTTTTTTTTGTTTGTTTTTTTTTGTTTTGTTTTGTTTTTTTTTATTATTTTTTTTTGTGTGTGTGTTTTTTTTTTTTTTTTTTTTGTTTTTTTTTTTTTTTTTTTGGTTTTTGTTTTTGTTTCTTTTTTTTTTTGAATTGGCTTGAGAATCTTTTCTTTTGGCTCGGAGGCCAGTGACACCAGTTCTGGCGTATTTCGGTCATCTTTGGCCACCACTCCATCTTTCAAGAACTTCGTTACGCAGGGTATTGCTCTTTTCGGAAATCATCCTCGTCATTATTTTTGATACTTTAACACTCCTTGCTGCCAATGGAATCTTTCAGGTTGTACCCCTAAATTGGCCACAGTGGGCAGCACTATGTCTAATGACCAGTACTGTGGAATTTGGCTGGACCAAGGTGGAATGTGTGGTAGGTTGAAATCCATTGCATTTATCTTTAATTCAGATTTTGCCATCATTAAAAAGAGGGATTTGAATAATCAATTTTGGGCACATTTTTTCCGAGGGTCGGAAATTTGAAAGTGATATTGGTTGTGGACAGGTGAAAATCAAACATGACTGCTTTCAGTTGGGGCAAGGTCAAAAGTCTGGTGCTCAGCATATATTGTGATGCCTCTTATCTTGTTAATCAGACTTGAACTTAATTGGCGATCATACTCTTCTTTACGTTAAAGCTTGCACTGCCAAAAATAATAGGATGTGTTATAATGGCCAGCTATGGGAAATTAATTTAGTGGTGATAGGTTCAGCAAGTTGAATTAAGCAGCCCGCATTCCCCACAAAGAATGCTTTGAGCACCAGCAGCCTGTCCTAGCAGCTTTTTTGTGCACACGGCCCGAAACTCATATGATCGTTTCATAATAGGTTAGTGGTATCAGTACGAGATGTATTTTTGTACATGTAATAGGAAATGAACTCTTTACAAACCGGGTTTGTTTACGATTGATTTGTTAAAGTATCTCCACCATATCAAGATATGGTATAAACGTATTAAAAGTACAAAAATAAAAGCACGATTTATAATTTGATCGTGTTATTAAACTCATAAGCTAATGTTTAAAAAAATTCTTAACACCAGGATTTGTTGGTTTGTTGCATACCACACTTCTGATCATGACCGTAACGTTGTCCTACCTTGGCTTCACTAATGTATCGATAACTTAACGTTTCATTCTGTTATGCGGTAATACAAACTTTGGCATTACACACTTACATATAAACTTATCTTTATCCTGGTACCGCCTTGCTTATTCAGCTTGTCTATTTAATGCATTCCTGGTCACAGTTTGCGAAGCCAATAGCTCTCCTTGGTGCAGGTTGGGCACATTGTGCTAAGGAAACTTTTTGGCCTGTGGCATGCCATCATGAACGGTCTTACACGCAAATGTCGGCAAAATGATTCTCTAAAACCGAGAAATTTGAGTAAAAACGTTAGGAACCTTTGGGGCGTTTCGAACGGCTATACCGTTAAGGTGCAATGTAGCCTGCTTGCAAATCGAAAGCTAAAAATCGGCATTTGGCCTCACATATTTGGAAGGTGATATCGGACTGTTTTGTCAATACTTTAAGGGAAGATCTATGAAAAACAATTGCGGTCATTAACTGATTATGCGGCCAGCTATGTATGAGTCGAGTGCCTGCCTGTACTCAGTTGAATCTACAGTGTAATATCTACATGTTGAGATAAACGTGCCTATGTTCGCTATATTAAATATTGGCACAATATTAAGCAAAGTCCAATAATTCAGGGACTTCAAGCACTGTGTATACTGAATTTTTGATACCATATATTAAATTTAGCTCTGCCTCTACATTTACCACGAAACGTTTGAAGCTACTACACAAAGCTGGTTCAAATTTCAGTTCTAAATTACACTAGAGAAGCACAAGTGTGTATCTAAGCGTTAAAGTACCTCTCGTGTGTGACTTCAATTTGTATATCATGCATCTTGCTCTTCCGTGTCAATATCCTAAGTGGTGCATGTTATATCCACACACTGGAGGTAGTTCCACTTGCACTTTTGCGAAGATTGCTCCGCGTCAGTGTAAAACCCATGTGTGCAGAACGACAGACACGGGCCAAAAGCTATGGCTGTACATAGAACCATCTGTACTTCCATACGTAAGATGTAACGCTGGCTCATTTATCTCAATGGCCCTGCGTCACACGGGGGATGGGGGGGCGAGTACTAAATGCTTAATCCTGCTTCATGCATACGGCTTTATGTTACCAAATTAGATCTCATACAACGCAACATAGCCAATTGATGCACACAAACTGCAGCTGTTGTAGCAAGGTGTCCTGATCAATTTGTAATTGTGCACCACAATTGCCATTCGTCTTTTTGTAGGCTTATAAATTTGTCTATTTCATTTTTTCATCTCAGAGGAATTAAGGCCAGTGTGAGCCAGTGTTATAAGAGTGGATAAGCGTATGATTGTAGCAATTTTACACCCGTATAACTGATAAGGTTGCCTTGGAAAAATCATTAAAAGGACCATCTTTAATCACTTTATCATCTTTTGTGGTGATAATCTTGATGACAACATATAAATAATCCAGCATCACTCCGAATGAGAAAACAGTAAATAAGCGAATATAGCTGACCACCAAAATTGCAAAGGCATGGACGATTTGAGAGGAACTCGTGTGTTTGTTTCCTTTCGATGTAACAAAGGCGTTTGATGGAGACTATCATCCAGTGTCTTTACATAAGCTGATGAATACTGGAGTCACAAAAAAGCTCCGGGGCATGGCCTGTTCGAATCCAAAGCAACGTGTGGTTATAAATAATGGATCATCTAGTTGGGGCTACATTGAGGCTGTCGTGCTTCAAGATTCTTCTCAAGGTACACTTCATTATACGTGTATATATATATATATATATATATATATATATATATATACTCCCTCCGCCTACAATCTACAATGGTAAACTTCTATACACCTCCAGTATTTGGTCCATTTCCTGCTTTTCTGTTCATGTTAACACAAACAAAATTAGTGTCCGCCATCATGCATTATAGTTACCACTTTTGAGAAGGTGCACAGCGCGCCATATGGTAACAAAAAATCAGCCGGCATGCCTCGCTTCCGTAATTGGACAACTGCCGGGGTTTTCCCGCTTGATGAACTTATGCATAGACCGTATTGACCATCAGTCCATTGGTTCTTGGGGTAGAAGCCTTATCAATTTTTTACGTATCACAAGCCTGTGGACTATCTCAAAGTAAACGTAACAAGATATCGTACATGCTGGAACTCAGTCTGTCTGCAGCCCTTGAAGGTTGTCTTCTCAATTTAGATCCCAAGGAACGTGGTTTCTCAGTGCATTCGAAGTTAGGTCTCCTAAAGTCTGCTTCGGAGTGCTGAATAAAGGAGGCAACTTTTCCCCCGACATTGTGAGGCAGTCATTAATTGAAAAAAAAAAGTGCGCCGTATACCCTTCTTTGTTCTTGTTAAAATGGCGGTAAATTTTGAATGACCAACTCGTCAGGCTGATATTTAAATTCCTACTACCTGTTGCCTCAAAATGTGTAGGAGTCCAGTAAAGGTGTATTCCAATCATGCACTGGTATATTGCTGACAAATCCGTGCCAATATAAATTAAATTCGTATCCACATAACAGTAACTTTAAGCAATAAATCAGGAGCTGTTTTGAAGAGAAGTTTATTTATATATATATATATATATGTATATATGATATTCTTAATGTTACCCCGAATAATGTTGACGTACGTTTAATGTTCGTTTCCTTGACGGTGATACCATTTAGTTCAACATTTAAGGAGAGAAAACCACAACATCGTCTTTTTCTTCTGTTTTCCCTACAATTTCCTTCTGCTGTAGTTTTTAACCTCTATAATCCTTTTCTGTTGATTATTCCTTTGGAATCACCCTTGTTCCCTACAGTGTCAAATAGTTTTCCTTGAAAACACTTGCATTTTTTTAAGCTCAAACAGCCATTCCCTAAATTAATTTCAATATTTTTTCTGCCCAAACCAGCTGTTCCCTATGTAACATATGTGCATCCCGTGGCACATTCCAATGGAACGAGCAAACAATTGTAATCTGCTGTATATTGCTTTCGAGACTGGCTTCAGACTTTTTAAACCAACAGAATTAAGTTAAAAATGGTAATAACTGGCAAACTTCGGAGTGTGGCCCGCCTTAGCTGGAAGTACGAAGAAACAAATATTCAGAATGTTAAAAAACATAAACGCCTCGGCCTTTTACTGCAACAAAACGTGTCTCGGTCCTATCGGAATCATTATATTTGTTCTAAAGGTTTGAAAATTATTTGAATTCAAATTGTTTGGCAGTATAAGCCAAACAGGCGTTCATTTGAGAGCTTGTGTTTCTCCTTCATTGCCCGGCCTTGGAGTACACGAGCTTGAGCAACAGTTGTGTTAATGTTAAAACTATCAATCAGATTACGGTACTACTTCCACACGCGTTCCAAATTCCCTCCTTCTGGACCTTGTGCTCGCTATTGAATTTATAATTTCTGTAAACCAAAAAGCTACGGAACACTTTGTGCCTAAGTTGGGATTTCCATGAACTGCCTGCAATAGACTTCATTTTATAATTTACCGCCCTTTGTGCGAAAAATCGACATTAATTTTCACGTATTATATCATACATCGATACCGTTGCCCTATTCCAGGTTTTATGGCGAAAAAAAAAACAACCCTCGAAAGTTACAACATAAAATTACCTGTGCTTGTATCACGTGTAAAAGAATAACTCACAATAAGATATGCAAAATGTCAATTTTCCTGCAAGTGACTTCTAAAGATGAAATTATTTTAAAATGCATAATCATATCTGATTTTGTAAACCGAAAGCAATATTTGCATGTATCATACACGGTGGGCCTGTTTTATTGTGTAGGTAATGAAATATGGTGAAATTCGCGCCTACTCACGGGTATTTGATGTTTCTGTCAGTATTAAATCTATTGATTGGGTAGACCTGGGCAGCATGTGGATAAAGTTCCTGCCACTTTTACTGTGCACGGTGATTTTCTCCGAGTTCTGCTGTTTCCTCCGCCACAGACAAGGTAGGAAGTATACGCCAACATCTGCGCCATGGAGAGTGACTCCTTAAGTCAATGCTTGACTTCTTTCACAATCCATGTCAAACAAATGTATCTATACTATACTTTCTTTCTCCTGGATGTATGCTCTTTTACCTGTCTTAAATATATATACTGCAGGTAGGTGGTCTCTACTGTACCCTTTTCGGTTGTCGACAGTGTCTGCATGATATTGGTTCATTTTTTAATGCAGTAGCACCAGACCTCATTCTTCATTGTCATCACACAGTTGAACATAATAGATAAACATTACTTTTCACCACAGCAGATTAAGGACAGGTAAGACTGTCACACCAAAAACCTTTGCATGGGCGATTTTGAGATTTTAACGGTTTTTACAAGACAAATGAACTTTCTATAAGTTGGCAAAACTTCAAGTTCCTAACTAACGTAGAAGTACGGGAAAAACGCAAAAAAAAAGAAAGAAAAAAAAAGAGAGAAAAACACACACACACAAAAGCGTGTGGACATCTGACTGCCCATGTGTAATTCCTTTTGCTTGAAGCCGCCTTGTGAAACAATGCCACCCGTCAATGATACTTAACCGTCCGTCATGTGGCTACAGGTAGCAACGGCCCATGGCAAAATGCGAGTGGTCGACGGGGCCGCGACATCAGGTGGCATGCCGAAAGTGAGTTTGTGGACACTGAAATAATGCGAACATGCAAACATATCACAGCCTTAGAGGTTAACTTTACACTTGCTTGTTTTGACTTCATATGAAGAGGAAATTTAAATGTTGCAGCGGAAATCGTCAGACGATGTTCCATCAAAGGTCGTGCGCGATGGACTACCCCAGTGGCTCTGCACACCAAAGACGGGCGTGTAAAAAACTGGAACTTAAATCAACAATACCCATTTTTATAATAATATTTTATCGAACCCACGAGGACGAGGAAGTAAGCATTAACGTGTGCACAAGAGAAAACATACGAAATAGACAAATACAAAACTCAGGTAGAAAATAGAAATGAAACTCATTGAGACAATAATTACAGAATAATGACATACTTACTTAAAGTAAGTTTACAGACAAGTCTAAAATGCAAACTAAATAGAGTACACAGATAGTTTAGTTTAAACATATTTATTTAGTCTGGACAGCCGTATAGTACATAAAGATGACTAATATATGGGTTCTCCAGAACATGGATACACACAGTAGGTATGTACGAGACACACAGGACAATTCAAATGTGTACCAATGCATAATATCAGTGAAAACTCTGTACGAATATCAGGATTTGATTACTTATAGGATACAAATTAAAACCAATTTGAAGTTGATGTAAGAAAAAACAATTTGAAGTTTAGTTCAATATTTACCAAATAATGAAAAAAGTGTGATACAAATAAATTTGCATGGTCCAACCGATGATCATTACAGTAAGGGTAACCTTTAGTCGTTAAAGCGCCTGGTATCAAAAATGTACCGCTGGAGTGCATCTCAGATTTGGATATTTCGGCAGTTGGAAAGCTCGTTACTGCCACGGAGAAATATTTCAACTAAATTATCACAACCATTATGGATTATAAGATGCCGGCTAACCCCCGGGGCAATCTAAGGAATAACAGTATTAAGTAATCTGTTTCTCTGAACGATGTACATGTAATAGGGACAGAAGAGCAGGAAATGCTTGGAGTCTTCAATGGGATAAGAACAAGCACAGGATGGGCCGGGAAGAATGTTAACTTTGTGAAGGTCAGAGTTTAGTCCAGAGAATCATGGGCGTTTTTGCGTGTGGCAAATATTAGCAAATCTGTCCCCATGGAGACAGAACTCAGGAACATTGTCTGTTGGTAAGAGAGTAGTTTTAAGTTTTGATTATAATATATGTATGGGAAGCGAATCTCTAATGTCGGATAGTAGGCTATTCCACTGTTTGACAGCATCTGGTATGAAAGAGTAACACAAACGCGATGTTCTACATCTCGCACGGCGCACTGACATTGAATGTCGGACAGCGCGACCAACAAGAGGAGGGGGTACTAGATTAGAGAGATAAGAGGGAGTCAGTTTGTGGTACATTTTGTAAAATAGGACAAGCTTGAAGTATTTACGTCTGTTTGCAAGAGTTGACCACCCAAGTTCACGAAGTAATTTAACATGTGATGTATGTTTCAAAGCACCAGTACAAATTTTAGCGGCATTATACTGAATCGATTCCAAGCGATCAAACAGCACTTTGCCACAGTTGTCCAATAATACACAACCGTCCTCAAGGATTGGACGGATCATAGAACAATAAAGTTTGACCAGGGATTCGCATGATAGTTTATACTGAAACCTACGGAGTAAGAATATTCTTTGACCAGCTTTATTAGTAATCCATGTGATATGGGCATGCCAAGAAAATTCACCACTCAAGGTGATACCGAGATGTGTATGACTGTCCGCCTCAGGAATTAGAGATCCACACAAGAAAACAGGCGGATGGTGAGATTTTGCTTGTTCCACAGAAAATATAACAGATAGTGATTTGGTGGCATTGAATAACACTCGCCATAGCCTGCCCCAGTAATGTATTAAAGCCAGATTGGTGTTCAGGTGGCGTGAGGATTGAACAGGTTGTTGACAATTTCGAGTATGCTAGTTTCATCAGCGAACAATCTCATTTCACACGTGAGATTGTCCACTAGGTCATTTACATAAACCAAGAATAGGAAGGGCCCCAGGATAGAGCCCTAGGGCACCCCAGCTTGGATAGGAAGCCAGGCAGAAGATTGACCATAAACAGTAACTCTTTGAAAGATATCTTTCGACACAGGAAACAAGATGATCGGATATCCAAGCTGCTTAAGTTTAAAGAGGAGTCCTGGGTGCCATACCTTGTCGAATGCCTCAGCGACGTCGAGAAATACCATTCTGGCTCTTTCGATAACTCTAGACCGTTGTACATAATATGAAGTATGTAGACAGGTTGATTGATTGTTGAGTCGCCTGCCTTGAAACCTGAATTTTTAGATGTAAGGAGATTGTTTGCAGTAAAATATTCATAGAGGACATTAAACATTATGCGTTCAAAGATTTTAGAAAAATTACGGAGTAAGGATATTGGCCTATAGTTACTTTTTATTTGTCTGTTATAATTTTTGAAGACAGGACAAATATTGGAACGTTTCCAGGACAAGGGAAAGTAAGCTTAGTTAAGACAAAGGTCAAGTATTTTGTAAAAGAGGATTACAGATGGAGTGAGCAGTGTTCTTGAGAAGGATGTTGCCAATATTGTCAGGTCCGGTTGCAGAAGTAACTCTTAAAGACAATAATACTTTAAAAACATCCTGCTCACCAAACGTGATTTCAGTTAGTCTAGATTCAGTACGGTGACTAAATCCAGGCATTGGTGGGAAGTCAATGTCAGTAGAAGTTGTGCATTGACTTGCAAAAAAAGGTATTAAAAATGTCATATTGATTTGCATTGCAAGATATAATTTGGTCGTTTTCAATTATTGGTGGAATATCCTGGTGGATTTTAGATCCCAAGACAGACTTAGATAAGCTCCCCATTGTTTTGGATTTATTTCGTCATTGTGCAGTTTAGAACGTAATTTATTAAAGTAAGATCGCATAGATTTTCGAATTTTGTTAAGGACATGATTACGTGACCTCTTGTAAAACTGGTAAAACTTAAATTTTCGACCTTCCTGAAAACCTCGAGTGTATAGGGACGTAGCATGTTAGCTGTATTCTTGAAACGCTTCCATGCTTGATTGCGGAAACGAATAAGCTTTTTTATCTAGGTAGTAATCCAAGGCCTATTACGGAGTCTTACCGTGACTTCTCTGAAGAGTATAAATTCCTTGGCAGTGGAAAGAAGCAATTCTGACCAGTATGAAACGATGTCGTCAAGGGTACCATAAACTTCGTGGGCTGTATTCCAAGGTGCTGATAAGAGAGCAGAATTAAGTTCGAGGAAATTGGCTTTATTGTAATCCCAAACATGACGTTTGAACAGGTGGTCTTTAAAGTGTAATAGTGAGAGACAGCAGAATACGATCGCATGGTCAAAATTTGAAAGAGGAGTGAGAACACCACTGTTAAGTAGCAGGCCAGGAGAGTAAGTGATAATAAGATCAAGCAAGTTTTCTGCGTATTCGGTGGTTCTTGTATGTTCCTGATTAAGCTGATAGAGGTTGTGTTGGAGAACCAGGTTGAAGAGCGCTATACCATGTTCACTATCCTGATGTGGTGAATTTCAGATTGAGCATCTATCGTTAAAATCGCCAGTAATAGGGAGAGAGTGTGGGTTACTTTCAAGCGCTATAGAGATTGGGGTATTTGAAGCCTCAAGAAATGCATCCCCTGTGTGAGCCGGCCTGCCAGGAGGTCGATAATAATTACCGATCAGTAAAGCGCCATGTTTTGCTGTGATCTCAATCCCGATGCACTCTGAGTTAAGATCCTCCAGATCAGTGCGCCTTCGATACGGTAGCGAAGAAGAAACATATGTTAGGATCCCTCCTCCTCGTCCTGTGGGACTCTTCATGAAGTGGGTTGAAAGTTGTCAATAAAGAGGAGTTGATTAGAAAAATTCGTATCAAGCCAAGTTTCGGATAAAGTGATAACGTCAAAGTTTTCGGGTTGCGCTAATAATTGAAGTTCATCAAGTTTACCCGAACTCTTAATACTACGGACGTTGGAAAGGCAAAGTTTTGAGTAATTTTTCTCAGAGGGCTCTTTTTGACCTGGATCTGGATGCCCATTTATGCAGGACTGAAAAAAAATCGCAAAACTGACAGTATGTGTTGCAGACACGTGAAACCGAGCAGAATCACATTCATTGGATCAAAGGACAAGAAACAGAAAGAAAGGATTACTTCGGATTCAGAAGTGTACTTGAAGTAGACATACGTACGGGGGTTGCCCAACTGTTGATATAAAGTCCAATTGCCACTCCATAATGATCAATGCTAATCCCCATGACAAATGATGGGATGTAAGGAAGAAACGGCATTAACAATGACCTGTTGTAAATGTGCAATAAGCACTGAAAGGCCAGAAGTGAGTGGCAGAAGACAGGGGTTAATTTGGATGGGCGTTAATAGGTCGGTAGGCGGATCTATAGATATATTTATTGTTGATAGGTGTGTGGACTAATTCGGACGATATACCATGATAACAAAACGGATTACATGAAAATACAGAAGGAACTCAGAAAATATGGTACATACCCCTGACACGTTAGTTAGTTAAACCGACGTTACATGTGAAATCATTCTGAAAATACGGAGTAAGTAAAGAAATATGAATACCTGTAATACAAGTTGTAAAACACTGCACATGACCACATATGAAGTGTACTCCGGAGTACTGAAGTCGATGTAGGAAGTAGTTGGCCATAAACAAAGTGATATACAAATCGCATGTCGTAATTAGGGTGACGAAATACCGTTTTTTGAATACCTTGAACCCGGAAACAGACACATGATATAAAAAGTATGGGTATGTAATATCAAACTTTTTTTTTAACCCGAGGAAATCCACATCCTGTGAACCATACAACATAAATGAAACAGAGAACTTATAAAGAAATAAATGTACGCAAAGAAGCATCGTTTTCGGTCACAACAATGATCGGAATTAAATGACCAAAGGTCGTGGAGCTATACAACATACATATAACCAATGGCTTAGATCACAGAATAGGCAGAATACATATAGAAAAACTATTTGGTTGAAAGTGACGCTGGTTTTTGAACAAAGAAAAACCAAAACACCCCCCCCCCCCCAAAAAAAATAAAAACAAAAACAAAAAACAAAAACAAAAACAAAAACAAAAAAACAAAAAACAACCCCCCCAAAAAACTACCAAACAAAAACGCACACACACACACACACACACACACACACACACACACACACACACACACACACACACACAGACAAATAAAAAAAAACACACACACAAACAAAACAAAAACAAAAACAAAAAAAATAATATATTGTGCGTTTATAAATTGAAATGAGAAAGTCAGGCTTGGTGACATGTAACCACAGCTGTTTCAGATCTGAGACAGAGTGTATCAATGGAAGTACAAGACGTTTATCACCGAAGGTACGTGATATGTAATTCATATGTATGTTACGTAATAACAATGATGAGATCATGACCGTCAACACCATGAGTGTTCATATGAGGATGGCCGAGTATTTCCGAACATGCTACGGTCTTCTTTGTCGTAAAAGATAGGAGTACATACAATAAAACACTATCCCTAAAAACGGGATGAAGAGGTAACGGGTGGAGGACTAATCACACCACCCGTCCACTGACAACGAGCGGTCATAGGCCGCCCCACAGAAGCAAGGCAAAACAACTTTCGTTGCCAGGCTTGTGGTCACGGGAACCGAAGGGCCGCCTCCATGACGTTCCGCTTTGAAACCAGATTGTCGCTGTCGCCGTTTAACGGATCACTGAATACTGTGTTCCATACTTCAAAGACTCTTTTATTCATGTGATTGGCCAATAATTTGTTGACAATCTCACCAAATGTTAGGAACGATTTTTACTCCGTTTTGTACAAAGATCAGCTCAACTTGAACCAACGATACTGTTTCAGAGACAGATGATCAATATCAAAGACCTTTGAAGCTCGTTTCTCAGAAAGGATAATAGGACGAGAACCCCACCGAGGCATGGTTATTTCAGGAAAACTGTGGGGCGAAATTTAATCCGGTAAACGGCCTTTGATTTTGAAAAAGTCTGAACTGCAATAACAATTCAGCGATTTTCAAATTTGTGCTTCGTTCCTTTTCTATGAAAGGACGAAAATGAACATACTGGAAATCAGAGAGAAAATTGAAATGTCAAAGTTTAAGGATAGATAACTGAAAAAAACTAAGCCTCATAAAAAAAATCATAAGATCCCTATTCGTTGCCAATATGTCAGGATTGAGATGCAAGCGTAATTATGATTTTACCACAAATAATTAGTGACTTATATCGACATTTATGGGGTGGTTTGCGGTCAACTTTCAATTGTTTGTTCAACAATTAACATCACGGACACCCAAACACGGGGAATATAAATTCTTTGGAGTTAGACCATTACACACATATATAATTTGTTATCCTAACACACATACATTTTAAGCTAGGATCGAGTCAAGTGGGATTTATTTTGGTGTCTTAACTGTCCTTAATAGTCTACATAATTTAAATAGTTTTGTTGCATCCATGTGTAAATGTACTGACAAAAACAATCACAGTCTTTCCCAGGAACTGACAATGGACACCAGCAGGAAGTAACGAAATATGTTTCTGACAGGATGTAGATTAGTGTGGCTTATCAAACATTAACATTTCAGTGAGATTTTTCTTCTGAATGTGGTTTGAGATGCTTTGGTTTAAACATATTTTATTTCAAAAAATACAATTGGGAAAAAGGCAATGCCTATATTAACTCCTCTCTTGTTATAAAAATAAGAAATATATAAACAAGTACGAATAGTTGAATTAAGTGCTACTACGCAAGATATGTAATATATATATATATATATAGAGAGAGAGAGAGAGAGAGAGAGAGAGAAAGAAAGAGAAAAAACAGGAAAAACAAACACTACGAGACGCAGGACGGTACAATGACTCGGACACAACACTTAGTATGTACACACCCACGATATTTACGGGACAGATAGGGGACTTCCAGCCTATCGTCGGTGAAGAAAAAGTATATATATACGTGTACAGGTTCGCGAACATATATCGTAGTACAGATACAATTACATCTGTATGTATGTATATATATACATGTGCATATGTACACAGATACACATGCAAACAAAGATAATGAGATGCTTTAGTGGATTGAAAATCAACTGTATGTTTACCTGTGCTTAGCGCTTACCCACTAAAATGGATGCGTTATAAAGTCAGTTGTCAAGTCAGGAGAAAGTGGCGTGTATTTTGTAATTTCATATTCTGCAAAAATTAAATGGTATATGTTCAGTTGTTTCTAATTTTGAAATCACTAAAAACAAATGTAATTAATTTTCCTACTGAAACCTCCACTTTGGGTGGTGAAAATAGAATGATGCTTGCGTATCCGAATCCTATGCCCCGCCACAGTGATGGCACAAACTGACGGACTGTCGCAATGGCGAATGACTATTTCAAAACATTTATAACTAAGCGCATATTCAATTGTAACAAGCTTACGTAAATGATCTTTGTTTGACATCAAGGGGGGGGGGGGGGGGAGGGTCGTACCAATGTATCTATAGTGTCCGACTATTCAAAATAAAAAAGTCAGCGTGCGGCCTACGAGCTTCAATACGTCCTTCGTTTTGACAATTTTATCTGCAACGCATTCCCAAAATACCTGTTGGCTTGCCATTTGTGCTTTACGGAAAAATACATTGTGCCTATATTGTTGAAAGATATTCAGATAATAACCTGAATAGTACTTTTTTATAATTATTTTACACCAAGGTAGTCGAGTTCTTATTTACTGATATAATTAATTACAAATTGCCACTTAGGAGATTCAGGAAATAAGTTTTTCTCCCTAAAACATTATCGGTACTTCATGAAATACAAACGTTCCTGTCATACAACTATCCCCGGGAAACAAAGAGGATGGTCTGCACATAGGACAGGATGTTTTGTGTCCAATGTGTGGCGATTTTGTTCCGAAGGTAGTACACAAATTCTTTCTTATTTTCGTTCATTCTTTCTTTCCTTCTTTATCTCTTTCTTCCTTTTTTGTTTCAGCCATGCTGCATGTATGCACAACTGACTCCTTCCCATCTTGCAGATATGTACACTTTCCTGGGCAAAACGGCCGAGAAAGTACGGTAGTTTCAATGTTGTTCTGTCATTGTAACTTTTGACTGGTAGTATGAGGAAGGCCCATCAGGTGGATGTGCCCTTAATTGAAAGCTTCAGTTCGGGCCAAATGGACCTATTACATTAGCCCTGCAAGCTGACCCCCACATTTACGTCATGGCACATTTACATGCATATTGCCGCACCATTATGATACTCTATCTGAAAATCAATTTAGCGATGGCTATGCGGTTACGAAATATGCTGGAACCACTGGTACCGGTTGTGCTCGGTGCTTGTAAACTAGGAGATTGTGAAAGCTTCAAAAACCAACTCACGCGCAACGCAGGCCGGAGTCTGAAAAAGACCAACACACGTGCACATTGTTGTTTTGCTTCTAAATAACAGTTTTGCCAGTATGTTAACTGCTAGTGCTTTGCGTCAGCTCTGCCTCTAAAACCATCACGCCAAGGAGTGATGAACAACAAACCGATTATTCACGTAGTTAAAATCGGAACAAAGTATCTTGTCAAACGCTGCTGTCTGTTATAATTAGGACCATCCCTTAGATTTATGACATGGTAATTTCCAACCAAATAATGTAAAATATCCCTCTTTCTTGAACTAAATTTCACCTCCAGCCAATAAAAAAGGGAAATGATACAGCCTTGGCAGAATTAGTGTCGAGATTGAAATGAGATGTAGCCACAGATTCATTGTGTGCGCAATGACCAACCTTATTTTTTTTATTATTATCATTTTTTTTTTGTTTTTGTTTTTGTTTTTTTGTTTTTTGTCAAATACGTTGATATGAAAGTCACAGTGACACCCTACACTTGCAGTATTAAAGTGGTACGGCTTGAAAGTACCTTAGTGTATCATTGGTGCTATGTGCCTGCAAAATTATCAGTTAGGACCATATTCAGTTCCTGGTTTTAATTAGTCTAAAATCCCGACCTCCCGTGCACGGTTCATTTTCTGCGGGCAAATCGTAGCCGAAATGATTTAAAAACTGATGTGTTAAGCTTTTTAGTAAAAATGTACGTGTGAAGTTGTAGGCCGAAGTCACTGAATCCCGCAAGATGGACTTAAAAACTATTGGACACAATCATGTAGTTTTGGTGATATTAGAAAGTCTTCTGACACGTGAGTACATACGGCAAGCAACCTGCACGGCCCCAGCATATAATTCGTTCACGAACTTGCATTCAGAAATCGTCACCAAAATGTGCATGTTTTCGAATCCATGCATTTTCCACATAACTGTCTTTTTTAAGGGAAAAAACCATTTCGTTACAAATATAGTATGTATATATATATATATATATATATATATATATATATATATATATATATATATATATATATATATATATATATATATATACAAATATATATATATACACACATATACATATTAACCTAAAGTCCAACAGAACATATTTATTTGTTTATGCAGGCAATTTTTGTGGAGGGATAATAATATTGCGTTTTGAACACTTGTGTGATAGACAGATAGATGATAGATAGACAGACAGACAGACATGCAGACAGAGAGACAGACAGACAGACAGACAGACAGACAGATAGATAGATAGATAGATAGATAGATAGATAGATAGATAGATAGATAGATAGATAGATAGATAGATAGATAGATAGATAAATAGATAGATAGATTATAAATGTCATCATTGCTCAGTATCATATATCACTTTAATTTCAATACGGTTTATGTATAGCGTTACCAGCTGCTGCATGCCCGACAGAAGCAAGCAGATGTGTGAGTCTAGTATGGTTTTATTATTATTATTATTATTATTATTATTATTATTATTATTATTATTATTATTATTATTATTATTATTATTATTATTATTATTATTATTATTATTATCATTATCATTTTCATTATCATTATCATTATCATTTTCATTATCATTATCATTATTATTATTATTATTATTATTATTATTATTATTATTATTATTATTATTATGTATAGCTTTTGTGTGCTGTTGTCAGTAATTTGGTGACTTTGCCCTGAAAAGTTGTACTTTGTCTGTGTGTTAAATAATAAAAAGTGGATAACTTGACATTGGTGTTTCATGCTAAGCTACAAAGAGTTATTCGTTGTGTTTTTGAACTGTATTATGTATAAATCTGGTAGGTTGATAAGGTAGTGTTTGAAGTGTAAAGCCAGGCTTGTGGAATAATATATCAATTTGATACCTAAAAAAATGTTTACAAGAAAGTGATATCCGCTTGCCAAAATTACACCCTGTCATTTCCTGCCTGTAATTAAAACTGTTCTCAACATTTAACCTCTGTGCTGCTAAAGAATAACACAGCAAAGTGTACACTGATGTTTCTTTTAAATCCAAGGACAGTTATGATTTTGCGTGGATATACAGAGCGGATAAAGAATTTTCATTTATCAGTAATGCTCAGTAATTGTGTTTACTTGAAAATATTATGCTTTTGGAACATTTTTGAGTGACCAAAACTCCATTGTTTTATCAAATATGATTTACATAGTGATAAACCGACAAGAAACAGAAGCTGCGTGCTACATGGCTGGTTAGACTGCGATATAGGACTACCCCCCCCCCCCCAAGCTCCGCAAGCTAGGTCATTCAGCGAGCAAAACGTGTAATGCATGGCATACTTACTTAAACTATGTAAAGTGCAAATAAAGATTTTGGTAAACTACAGTATTTTCAGGCAGCTGTCGCTCATATGAATTTGACTTTGTATACGGAAGCAAGGGATATATCTTAGAAACAAAGAAGCTAGACAGTGCAGACGGAGCAGAGAGGAGTTGTAAATCTTCCTACGGGGGCCACTTGCCGGTCATAAGGTCCGAGTCCAGCATGACAGGTATCAGCAACGGACTTATGTCAGTGCACAGCAAAAAAACGTCAAACGTAGAACTGTGGATTGGTGGCCGCACAAATACAGCAAAACACGAGAAATTTCACTTCAATGGATCCATTGTCGGTACGTCTTACTTTAGGTGCTGATTGATTTTCTAATGGCAGTAATCATTAAAACTACGTGCTGTGTGTCCGGAATCAGCTTCAGGAGAAGCATATCAACGTTAATTCTTCTAACCATCAACTTATGTCACATCTACAAGCAAAGGATTTCCCAAGGACCATTTCCAACTCACTGGTTTTTAAACAATTGATTGTCGGATTTCTTAATGAAAAAAAAAATCTACCATTTGTAAGAAAGCCGGCTCACTAAGAGAAAACTCAAACTTGGCGGCTGCGTCCTGGATTGGAGTTGGTCATATTGTGTAATGTACATGCGGAGTGTGGCCCCCACTACAAATGTAGACAAGCGAGAAACAAGCCACAACATGAATCAATGGAATGCAGTATTTCCGAGAGTGAAAAAGGAAATAATGCAACACGAAATGAAAGCCTTCATACTCGTTTTTCCGTCGTACTAGTTCCCACAGCTATTAACCTCCAAGTGTTTCTGTACATGGTGCCATCCACAAATCTGTCAATGTTTGTCTTCATGTTTCAGAGAATGGACGCTACTGTGTTGCAACGTCTAGATGGAGGGACTCTTCGGGTGACTACTTAGGGAAATATTCCTTATTTTCTAAACAATGCAACATACTCAGAATATATCTTTGTGAAATGGATAGAGGTATGGAACTTATTATAATGGCTTGACAAGTAGATTGTTTTATTTAGTATTCGACTACATCCATATGAAAGAAAAGTAAATCAAGTGTGGCACACACAGATATTCCTTATCATGCATAAAAAGAAACAAGGTAGTTGAATTACCTGCTTGTAGTTTGAACTTTACAAGGCCAACGCATATGGCGTTTAACGTGTGACAATTACATGATACAGAGGGTCGGAAAGGGGTTGGCCGTACTCCGTACTGGGGCTTTTTTATTTTTCGGACAGCGTAGAGAGAAAAAGAAATCACCGTACAGCGTACTGACAGCAAACCATGTACTCCGTACTGATCAAAATTTATAATGTGTAAAGCGTACCAGCAACACATGTAATATTGGTACCCGTACTGAAAAAAATGAAAAATGAAAAAAAAAAAGCCAACTCGCGGCAAAACCATTTTGTACAGTTTCATCCTTTCAAAGATGCTACTTTTCAGGATTTGACATGAATTCAGGTAGTGTGCTTTTTGCTTGAAAAACATCCATTTTGTCAAAGCAGTTCAAACTTGAGAAGAAAAACAAGGAGGTACACAAGTTTAAGGTAAAATTGTAACAATTCAGGTTAAAATATGTAAAAGTCTGTGGCATCATTGTTCTTTAAGGTTGTATAACCATCTCAAATTTGAAAATGTATATTGCGGATGTCTTATTTTTTGTACTGTGTACTGGGGAAAAAACATTTCCTGTACTCTGCACTGGTAAATTTTATTTTCTGTACCAGTGTACCAAGACCCCCCACCCCCCCACCCCCCTTATCCCCCCTCGATACAAATAACCGGTATGAATTGACAAATAATACACACATTTCTTTTGAATTTTCAGTCCTGTTGTACTGATTTCATACTCAAAACCTGCTGGACTTTCGTATGTGATATCGGGTCATTCAAGTTCTTTTTGTGTGTCTTTTCAGGTAAATTTAAGTATTACGTTCCACAATCGATTGGTCAATGTGGACTAAAGG
>OZ026619.1:46830529-46855529 GCA_964020975.1 Hermodice carunculata
ATATATATATATATATATATATATATATATATATATATATATATATATATATATATATATATATATATATATATATATATATATATATTGTTATGCTTGAGCCACATATGCGCAGTGCCCTTAGAGGGACCGGCCAACATACCCAACACATGTATCAGTTTGCTTCACATTTAGATAACTAATAGTTTGAATTAATGTTCAAAGCATAAGGAGGATTATTTGATTTAATGTTTTAATTATGTTAACAGGTTTAAAGGCCCAGTTTGCCGAGTTTCGACTTAGCACTGTCAAGTATATATTTATACCCGGGACGCATTCAGATCTCAACAAATACTGCAATAACAAGTTTGGGGCAACTTTGATGAGAATTAACTCTCGTAAAGAGCTCCTTACGGTCAGTAAGCAATTACTAGCCTTAAGAGCAAAAGGAAAGCTTCCAAATGTACAGGAAATTTGGATTGAGGGAACGACGCATCTCAGACATGGAATGGCAGTCAGCAACATGAGAGATATCGGAGACAGCGGTAAAACTAAGTTACAATCTGTCAAAAATATGCATAATTTATTTATTTATCTATCATATTTTGCATTATAGGCATAATTGTGACATGTTATTGTGCGTATGTGTATGCGTCTGTCTGTAAATATATATATATATATATATATACATATATATATATGTATATATATAATATATACATACATAATGTATATATATATATATATATGCAGACAGACAGACAGACAGACAGACAGACAGACAGACAGACAGACAGACAGACAGATAGATAGATAGATAGATAGATAGATAGATAGATAGATAGATAGATAGATAGATAGATAGATAGATAGATAGATAGATAAATAGATAGATAGACCAAAATAAATTGTCCATTCCATTCGGACAATTTTGCTTCATCGTTATATCTCCAGTTCTGCTCATGGTAGCATCACCAAATTTAGACAGTGTGTGAACATAGGTTCCTGTGGTCAATTGGCACAATTTTGTCAATGTTATTACAGTCATAATTGAGTTATGGCATTATAAATATTAACACGTTCTCAGGAATTTATGCAATTTCCTGGGATGTTAGCAAAAATCTTGGAATTTTGGGCAATATCCTGGGAATAAAAGCGAGTTCTTGGGAACATAAGGCCGGTCCCGGGAATGTAGAAAATTCCCAGGAACATAGTTACAGTTAAGGGTACATGGCTCTATATAAAGGCCATGCACACACGACAGCATTCATATTTGATTGAACCACATAACTGTGGAGTTGAAAGGTTCCATCTCCATGCACTTCTAGGCATAAAATTATACTTACCCTGGTTATGCTCAATCTGGGCCAATCACTATTCATTAGGCTCTGATGAGTCCAGTGAATGACGAAACATCAGGCTGGTTTGACACACCATGTATCTGTTCTTATTAACACTTCCCTAGATTTTTATTACTAATATAATTGGCTTTCTAGAACTGTAATTATGTATGTCAATCATGAATGAAAAGAAGTCGTAGTCTTACATTTTTGACATAGATGTAAGTACTGAAAGAGTGATGATATCCTCACTCATTAAGTACATTTATGACATGCAAGAGGGAGTTTGAATGGATACATTGTAAAGTTTCATCTAGCATGCATAAAGGTAGTCATGCATGCAGACTGCTAAGAGGCAGCTGCATATAAGTGATATCACTTACGTAGGGAGAGGGTAAGGGTATTTCCTTACTTACCAGCACACTGGGATAATGTTTTTTCTATACCAGAAAACTACAGGCCCTCTTTTCTCTGTATTTCTGATGATCATCATGTATGTTCATACTGGCCATTATGTTGTAATATTCTTATTTTCTGTACCATGTTATGGCAAAATTATTTCCTGTACTGGTGTACTGGGACATCCCCCGTCCCTGCTCCCTTTACCCAGGTAGAGTCTATCTGAGTTCCACTTGTGATCTTTTACTACAAGTTGGGCCACTGCATGAACAGTCCAACCAATTAATTGCATGAAGCTATAAATGGTAAATTGGGTCATTGGTTGTACTGTTGTTTTGTGTTGACAGAGGTAGTCAAAAAGCTGCCTCAACCTATATCAAAGACATTCTGGTCAGAGACCAAAATTTCAAGATTTTCAACATTTTATTGACAAACAAAATCCGAGACCACATATTTTTCTGGTTTGATGTACATGCTGCACATGCAAGCATTGCTCCTTAACCGACTCCTAAGACTGGTAACCCAGGTTGTTCAAAATAAGCTGGCACACGGTACGTTATACCCTCTGCTTCCAGGGCAGTGCTGGCTACTCAGTCTTGCTCAATACAAAATACAATTTAAATTGCTTCCTAGGGTTAAATTAGGGGTACCCACAACTTTGTGGCTGGTGCCATGCACTTTAAAACAATACGAGCACCCTTTAACCGCCCTCCCAAGTTAAACTGAGACCAAGACTGTGCACGTCCTGGTCTCTAAGGTACAACAGAACCTGAAATATAAGACCACTGCTGTGAGAGACCACCTGACTTGTAACCATATTTCTAATGGCACAATACTCTTACTTCTTTGTAAATTTACCTGCAATTTAAGACCACCTGATGTATGTGACCACTTTTGGCTGGCAGAAAGTGTGGTCTTGAAACTTAATATTCAGTGGACAACTTTTTATATGGTTGCCTGCTTAGCTGTTTCTCAGGCCAGTTTGATGGCTGGTGGCCTTTCACTGGGCCCCAGTCATGCAATCAGTCAAAAGCCCTAGGTCTCCTAAACAGTCGATTTATGTGCCATTAATATGTCCTGTAAAACAACCCCTCTTAACAGACAACAGGACCCACGCAACGATGACCATGCATGGCTGAATATAACTGGTGTCCACCCACTCACTCTGGTATGATGTAATCACTGAATTAACACAAGTTTAATTAAGGCAACTTTGCTCCTTGCAAGAAACTGCTCTTAAGTGTCACCTATGGGTTCATATATGTATGCTCACTCCCCTGGCAGCAAAATTAAAAGCTATAACCAGTTTAAAAAATAAGTTCCACTGCAAAATGAAATAATCAGACATGCTAATAAACAGGTCAATGAGACGAAAAAAGCATTGTTGATGGCCCTGGACCTGGTCATGGTAGTAAGTATTATGATGGTAGGGATAGCATGTTAGTGATAGATGGGTAAATGTAAACGTGTACCCATTAATAGGTCCATGGTGTAAAATATGGTTAACTTGGCTTGTCGATATCTGGTCTGAAGGGAGGTCCATAATCATTTTTCAATAGCATGCCCCTGAAATACTTGGTTGAGATATATTTTATTGAAGAAAACAAAATGAAATAAGATAAAAGCAAAAGCAATTGGTCATTCATCACACTATGCCTAATTATAATGATGTCACTTGCCAAGCTTTTGCCTGCTTGGGATACCTAGGGCCTTTGACTGGTATACTGGGGCCCTCATGCCCTCACAGGCCACCAGCCAGATTATAAAATAGCCTGTGATCCAGTAAGCTAAGTATAGCTATAAGTAGGGAAGCTTCAGAAGGCAAACAAAGATATGAAAATAAACATAACACGGATGCATGCATACAGCCATTTTGTCACAAGACTCATGCAGTATTTGGGGATTCACTTCGAACAAGATAATGATCATTTGGAATTTCTAACTTATATTATAATGACTATAAGAGGGGTAGACGTCATTTTTTTTTCGGGGACAAGTTTCGCCTGTCCAAATATGGTTTTACCTGTCCCCTGCAAAAGTCTGCAGGTTGTGAAGTAAAAGCTAACAGCTGTGTTTCACTAAGTGATACTATGTCAATCAGTCACATACCACACAAAACATGGCATTTGAAATTGTGTCCCACTCAAGTTAGTGTTTGAATCTTTGACTTATTCAATGATGGACTTTGAAATAATTCAAAGATTTTTTTTGTGTGTGTGACATTACAATTTAGGCCTTTGGGAAACCCAGTAGTACAATGCAACTTATACCCTTATAATATTCCAGCTTAACAGCTAGATGTATGTCCGAGTACCTATGGGCTTCGCCACTACATATTGAGAGCGATTTACTTGGAAAAGAATTCATAGTGAAACCAGTGTGATTCTACATGTATATTGAAGGGTATTGAGAAGCAAATTTGTACAGTGTGGGTGAAATTAAAGGTTTTGTATATCGTGGTTGACGGACCTACACTATCAAGGGCACTGGAGCTGTAAAGTATCAAATTGAGTCTGCAGTGATAGTCCTTGTTCATTTATTTGTAGGTATATGTGGATTTAACATTACAGGCATACTACATGTAAAAATAAAAGGCAATGGCATGTGAGCCACTGGGAGCGCCAACGGTAGTATGTGATAAGAAAATTATTAAGGAGCAATGAATACTTAAGTTCAAGGCAAATATTACGTTATGAATGCTCTTGGTCATTTTTCAATGTCATTAGGTGCCGTAGTAAATGGCCATGACTTTGAAGTACAAACTTAATTCAACAGAGAATAACATTATTCTGTCTCGAAGATTTCTTTTGTTCATGTAATTTCATTTTTTTTTTTATATATTTCAAGTCCTAGTTAAACGGTAAACCCTTTTAGGATCTGATTATTAAATGCGTCATTACTGATATAAACAGAGATTTGGCATACAGATTTATTGCAGATGATTTTAACCTCAGAGACTTGGAGATTATTATAAGTTTTCCATATGCATGCTCTTAAGGTTGTTTTAATTCAGATATATATGGTTTTTGTGTGTTTGCCAGGTTGCTTTTCCTTTTTCCACATAGTTTTTTAACCTAGAGTGTCATGCAGCATTTTGTGTGTTATGTATATTTTGATTATTTTACACCACAATATTTCATCGATAACTCCTAATATTACATATATCAGCAATTTTGTCTTATTTCCTAGGACTTGAATAACAGTCCAGAGAACTGACCTTTATGTTCCTTGGGCTTGAGTTTTGAGTCCCGGGATTTTAGTTATTTTCCCAGAAACTCGCATGTATTCCCAGGAAATTGCCATAATATCCAGGATATTCCCTAAAATCGTAGGATATTGCCTAAATTCCTGAGAATTCATTAATTTTTATAATGTCATAACTCAGTTGTGAGTGAAGTAATATGAAAAAAAAGTGCTAATTTACTACTAGAACCCATCTTCACACACTGTCAAATTTTTGTGCTTCTACCACGAGTGGGCCTGGAGATATGGTGATGGGGCAAAATTGTCCGAGTGGAATTGAATGGACAATTTATGTTGGAATGACTACTACTACTACTTCTACCACTACTACTACTACTACTACTACTACTACTACTACTACTACTACTACACACACACATATATATATATGTGTATATATATATATATATATATATATATATATATATATATATATATATATGTATGTATGTATGTATGTATATATTAAAAGTCTGCAGTTGGTACTTAATAAAAAGTTTTTTGAGAGATGTTGCAGAAATATTTATCATTAATTCATTAACACAACCAGTTTGATCAACGGATGGGGTGTTTGCCAATTTATTTATAATCAAAATGTTGATCAATGTCTTTACTGTCATTTTTAGCAATACTATGTACATGTACACATTGCAAAGATCATTATATATATATATATATATATATATATATATATATATATATATATATATATATATATATATATATATATATATATATTTATATATAGAGAGAGAGAGAGGGAGAGAGAGAGAGAGGATATAGAGAGAGAGAGGATATAGAGAGAGAGAGGGAGAGAGAGAGAGAGAGAGATGCGAAAATAGCTGCCTGATAATATTTTTTATGTATAGTTGGAAGTATTCCATTAGCTGTATTATTTATTACCAATACATTGTTGGATTTTTTCTTCCTTTCAGGAATGTTTAAGCAATGTCTGATTTTGTCACCCTGGAATCCGGAAACTCAAAAGTACGATGCGCTAGATTACAAAATATATGCACAGGAGTGTAAGCTTTACAAACAATATTTCATCTGTGAGTCATACGAAAGTAAGTATATTCAGTAAGGACAACATGATTTGTAGACATTCTAATGGGAGGACATGCAAACGTATAAATGGTAGATTTTGAAACAAGTGCTGTATACCGTTCTTTCTAATTTCGTCCAGAGTTAACTTGCTTATTTTCTTGATGATAAGCCGCAAATACATTGATCCAAGCGCTGGGCAACCCTATAGAATAATTATATTACTTCTATTTTATAAACCATGGTTTTTATTTTTAAATACTTCTTGAACATTGTCATGGTGGCCGAAAATATTATTCGTTCATTTTGTTCACTCAATTGTTTTAAATGTCCGCATTTTTATGACAACTTATTGCTAATAATACATCAGATAGAATAACTGATCTGTACAATGTAATTGGCCATTAAATCTGTGGAAAATGATACACATATGTTGCAATTATGTAGGAGGGGTTTTTTGTCTGGTTGTTTTTTTTTGGGGGGGGGTAAGGTGTTTTTTTTTTTTTACTTTTTTTTATTAGTTTTTATTGTTTTGTGTTGTTTTTCGCTTTGTTTAATCAGCCAATAAAGCTGTACAGAAACTTCAAGCTGTACTTCATGTGCGGCACAAAATACACCAAAATAAAATACCCCTGTTATTTATAGGGACACTCAATGTCATTAATCTGAAAAAAAGGAAGAAAGGTGTAGTATTTAATGTGTACCTATGCTGCCGAATACCATTTTTGCCTATATTCGCTTTTGGTTGCTGGAAACGGTAGGCGAACCACTTGAGCTATAAGTATACTTCAGACCAGTGTTGTCTTATTGATTTGCCAGGGATAAACCACAGACCAGCGAATCGAGAACATTTCATGACCACATTTCAGATTTGTTCCCAAAACCTTGAATGTTGACTTTCTTGCGATGTGAGTTTAAATGAGGTGTACTAGTAAGGCAGTAAATGTGAGATTGTACATGTGAAATACTCCTTGAACTCAGAAATTTAGATTATCTATTTTGTAGCCCAAACCAGCCGTTTGTGCATATATATATATATATATATATATATATATATATATATATATATATATATATATATATATATATATATATATATATATATATATATATATGTATATGTATATACATATACTTGTATATATGTATATACATATACATGTATATATATGTATATACATATACATGTATATATTTATATGAAAATATGAACAGCAAATGCAGTCTATATTTGCATACTCGTAACACCCCCTTCATAATGCTCAATGATTCCTAACAATATTTTTACTTTCCCATGGCTTCTGATTCATAAAAACCCATATGTGCATCAGTCTGGTGTACAATGGCACCTCCAGCAGCACGCCCAGAACATCCATGTACTCGTATTGGCTTTGCCTGCGTCATCATTGGTAGTTAAAGTGTGTGTCAACACGCACTTTTCTGTTTTTCCTGAAATTGATTATGTCTGTGTGCTAATACAGGCATGCTTCTTTCTTTCTTTCTTTCTTTCTTTCTTTCTTTCTTTCTTTCTTTCTTTCTTTCTTTCTTTCTTTCTTTCTTTCTTTCTTTCTTTCTTTCTTTCTTTCTCTCTTTCTTTCTTTCCTTCCTTCCTTCTTTCTTCCTTTCTTTCTTTCTTTCTTTCCAGGCAAATTTGTCCGACATTTCATTTGGAAAGTATCCCATTTAGAAACTCCAAACTTGGCACAAATATACTTCTATAGATGAAGTCTACCCTTTTTTTAAGGAGAGGTCATGCTTTTCAAAATTATGCGAATGAAGGCTAATTAAAATTTTAAATCTTCAATATCTTATATAATATAGTAGATGTGGTCCTGAGTGTATAGGAGTTCGATCATAGCAAGGTAAAAGTCATCTCAAATGTCAAGGTCATGTCAAGGTCAAAGGCTATGTCAAGGTCAAAGGTAAATTTTAGGCCAAAATGCCATTTTTTGAGGTCAAAGTTCACTTCAGGCAGAGGTCATCTCAAGGTCAAAGGTCAGAGGCCATTTTCGATGGTGGCTTTCTTCTAGCCATAACTTGGTCAATTTCTATCCAATTTTGATCATGTTGAGCTCAAATTGTAACTATTGTAATACTGCACATTTTTGAAACTTACATCTGACCCTTAAACGTCAAAGGTCAAGGTCATTTGGACCTTTAAAGTTTCATTCAGTCATAACTTGGGCAATTTCCATCCAATTCTAATCATGTGGGACTCAAATTGTAGGTATTGCAACACTGCACATTTTTATAAGAACATGTTACCCCAAAACGGCAAAGGTCAAAGTCATTTGGCCTTTTGAAAGTTTCATCTTGCCATAACTTGGTCAATTTTTATATTTTGGTTCACATTGGGCTTAAATTGTGGGTATTGTAACACTGTGCAATTTACATGTGACCTGTGAAGGTCAAAGGTCAAGGTCATTTGGACTTTGAAATTTGCATCCAGCCATAAGCTGAATGTTATGTGAATTACCAAAGGATTAAAGTTGTAGCATTTAATATTTACAACTTTTGAAGGCCCACAGACAGATTTGCTTTGAAGCAAGTTCTTTTTGTCTTCTTTATCAGAAAATTTGCCCAACACTTTTCTCAGACACAACTATACATAGAAACTCCAAACTTGGCATGATTTGTACCTCCATGCAAGGAATTTGACCGTTTTATACAGAGGAATGAAAACGTTTAAACTTATGCAAAGTAGGGGCATCTGAAAATCTTCATTGCCAAACCGATATGCTTTGAAGACACACACACACTGATTTGCTATGCAGCAAATCATATTTCCTAGTTTCACCTGTATCCTCGACGGTTGAAAGACGCAATCTATCTAGATGGCCAAAACACAACAGAGTTGTTGCCCTCAAACCAAGCAAAATCCTCAAACTCAAGAGCAATTTCCAAATCTTCTCTCGAAAACTGCACATCTTACATACCCATCTCATGCTGAGTGGTTGAATAGGCCTTGTTAGGGTCTCCACTTACGCGCGTCACGCATCTTGCAACCTGGCAGATATACATATGTATTGAATTTATTACGTTGATGACGATTTACACTGTATGCCGCAGGGTCTGTTCTTGTTTATCATTAAATGTTCATAGTGTGAACGATTGTTTTATGACTGTACACTATCTTCGTGACGCAGAAAAATTATAAACCTTCAGCAAAGTTGTGAACTATTTTCTCTTTTCTCATGTTTGTCTGTTTCTACCATTTGATGGCAAGTTTAACATTAAGCAAATCTCCCCAAAAGAGAACAGGTAATATTTGTTTTTCGTTGAAGCATATACCAACGGTGAGGATGTGTGTGTATATATATATTGAATGAACGTGGTCCATGGCAAGTGCCTGTCAACACCTGCAGCCTATAAGCTCAAACACGCAATGCAAATAAAGTTCATTTCTTTTATGCTGATCCAATCAGACAATTTAAAATTGTCTCTGGCTCTTTCAATAATTTGTTGTATTACCAAAATGTACTTGATTTCAGTGAGATTGGACGGTGTTCACATATATGGAGGGAAAAAGGTGCCTGGAATAGAAGACCTTAAAGCGTGTGTAAAAAGTTGCACGGGAAAGTGCCAAGCTGTTGATTTCGCGCCCAGTGTCTCTTCCTGTTTCCATCATTTCTCGGAGACGGCTTGTCAGCCTTGTCGGGCCAACTATGATAGCATTCACGTTCAAAAAGCCGAGTGTGGTAAGCTTCTTGTATTCATCATTACACAAAATCAATTAGCAAGTTATGATTTGCTTTTAACGTGACGGTCGAATGATTTGATAGCACATGAAGTTCATGGGTGTGTCACCATGCACTGCATACTGAAAACTTTCAGCACCAGCATAGCAGACTAGAACATCATGTACCACTTCCTCCGATAAAACGCGTTTGATTCTTTGAAAGAAGAAGAAAAGAAGAAGAAGAAGAAGAAGAAGAAGAAGAAGAAGAAGAAGAAGAAGAAGAAGAAGAAGAAGAAGAAGAAGAAGAAGAAGAAGAAGAAGAAGAAGAAGAAGAAGAAGAAGAGGAGGAGGAGGAGGAGGAGGAGGAGGAAGAGGAAGAGGAAGAAGAAGAGGAAGAAGAAGAAGAAGAAGAAGAAGAAGAAGAAGAAGAAGAAGAAGAAGAAGAAGAAGAAGAAGAAGAAGAAGAAGAAGAAGAAGAAGAAGAAGAAGAAGAAGAAGAAGAAGAAGAAGAAGAAGAAGAAGAAGAAGAAAACAAGCTCTATATATTGAAAGTCAGTTATTTTTGTTTTTGTATTTTTTTTTCTAATTTTTTTGTTGAACTGGGCTCAGTTACTGAGCACGGTGGTACAGCCCCACCAAGAATTTTAAACTGAGGCCTGTCCAATAATGAAGATACCATTAAACATAGATGCGGTGTACCTTTCCAGCTTGCTTATGCTCAAGTGAAGTGATTCTAAGATCATAAACCTTGATACATTGGTACATTCTACATGTTCTAGGCAAAGCACATGCCAAAATCCGTGTTTTAAAAAAAGACGTCTGTTAATGGAAACGAAGATATTTTCTTACTTGGCCTTGCCAACAAACACGGGCCGTGCAACACAAGCGAGTGTAGCTGTGAACACAGACGACCCCGGGCATGGTTTTCTGTTATGTGCGTATATTTTTGCCGACCTTCGGTCATGAATTTCATTTCTCTCTTGTTCTGTTGTACAGATGTTTCCTTTCAAACATTTTAAGAAAATTTAAGCAACAAACTTTGGTTAAAAACATCGTCATGTTACGTATCTGAGACAAGATCAACAACACATCGTGTTTACGCAAATCTTAAGCTCAACTTCGTCACCGTGCGGTGACGGAATCTACGTATTTTCCTTGCCTTGCGTACAGAATTTTCATCCCTGCCTTTATGTGTGTCTAGATTAGTTCCATCGATGTCTTTTTAATGAAAGTATGATGTAAAAATGTCGCATCTTCGTCGAAGAATCTTTGCGAGAATACGGCATGTTTTCCTGCCCAACAAATGGAACATGACTCGAGCACATGGCAAACAACCAGTTTGATAGGTCGTTGACTGGCATGTGACCAAATCAATCCAATTAGAACCCTGGAAATATCCTAGAGCATTTATAATGAAATTAAATGAAGTTTCGATTCCCTTGAATCGCCATCCGTTTGCCGTGTTGCATCTCTGGCCTCTCTAGTGACAAAACACAAAAACTTTGACCGATTGATTCTTCATTAGATAGGATTTGTTCTAAAAACTTGTAAGTAATACATATGTGTGCAGATCCTTTAGATTTATAAACTTAAGGTTTAAATGTACTTGAATGCTCTTTTCATGAGCGAGGTACTTTTTCTCCTAATGTCGCCCACCCAGTCAAACTAAACGTGGTGAAAGCGCGCAGAAACCGGAAAGAGCACCGTTTGTTCAGGAAAGCCTTTATTTCAGAGCGCACCGTTTGAAGTGCTGTAAACCGGAATGCTGCGTACAACTGAACTCAGTCCATCTCACGCTGCACTACCTTCTGCACGATCTTCTTGCAGGAGACGGGCAAACACGTACGCACTTCTTTCGATCATATTCATGTTATATAATAGGATTTGTGACTGTCTATTCGCTTAAAGAAATGTTTATACATTTGACGACAAGCAAAGATGCGAAATATGTTCCACACTATAATACAGAGGGTTATTCCACTTGCGTTTTTTACTTTAATACATTGCACTATATTTGGGCGCATGTATGGTTGTGAATGCGTTGTGATTTGAGCTCACTTGCCTATTTCAGGACTCTGCACTTTCCAAACAGAAATGTGCACAGTTAAAATTCAACTTGTGCGCAAGAATACCATACCAATCGCCAGAACTGATTCCAATATTGAAAGTCATATAAGTTTCAATAATAATAATAATAATAATAATAATAATAATAATAATAATAATAATAATAATAATAATAATAATAATAATAATAATAATAATAATAATAATAATAATAAACCATCGATTGGACCCACTTCATGCGCCTTAGGCAGCCATAAGCGCTCTTTGCGTTCAGTCAGTCAAGCATTCGCGCTAATATACGCGGGGCGGGCGTGGGATGGTACAGAAAGTGAACCTGGAATATTTGTACGTGCCCACATAAGGCCTTATCTGCAGTGAAGTGTTGTGTGTACATCGGTGCAGTCAATCATTCATGCTTATAAGATGGGGTAGGTTGGGACTAAAACCACTACGTCGTCAGACGGGGCTCCTACAGAGAAATGTTTTAAAGGAAGCTCACATCTGGACAATCATACACTTTTAACCCGATGGAGACTAGCTGCTTTGCGAATCGAATCAGAGAGAAGCTGGGCTACCGGTCTGTGTCCGGTCAAAAGTACGGCTGCAAAACAGCTTTGATAAATAGGGGACGCACTGAAGGAATCAAGTTTGGTCAGGTTTCAAGATTTGTGGAAATTAACACTGGATAAAAACGCCAGTGTATCAAAGAATATGGTCTGATTGACAATTGAGAACAGTTGTCATACGCCTAATGCCACGGGACGAAGTCAATTCAGGGTGGGATACCCGTTTGAATTTGGCGCTGGAATTTCGAACGTTTTCCCCAAAATGAATTCTGCGGAACATTTGTTACAATTATAAGCGTGTTGCTATAGATATGGGAATTTCAATTAATTATTTTTGTGATATTCCCGTAAAAAAAACATTTTTGGAATAGACCATTGAGTTGCATCTTGTTGGTATCTACAGAAACGGAGAAATCATGCCAGGGGCTGGCACTTGATTTGTAGTCACGCGCAGCAACGTACGTCACATCTTAGTTACGATCCGAACCTCACCAATGATTATTCAATCACACTGGGTAATCAATATGAAGCTAGGCACTTGACTAACATGAACTGACACATCCTGTAGGTACACACCTATAACAATAACAATCAGTTCTGGAACATACTGAAAATCTCGCTCGAATGTCCCCATCGGTGAGAAAACAAGAGGACGCTGCATAGATATTTAAAACGCAGTAAGAAGCACATTGTCAACTCTTTTGTCTCTGATGAGGAAAGTAAACTTAGACCATGAGCATTATATGATGATTGCAATAATATGAAAGAACACTAAGAACGTGCACTCCGCCGTTACCAATTTATGTGGGCATATGTTTCAGACTGCAACCAACTACTTGTAAACGGACCAAATGGAGTGGCAGACAAAGATATCTCAGCATCTGGTTCGTTCGATGGCTGGAAGCAGTATCATGAAATCCACAGTCCCGCACGCGCTCGATTGCACTCAGTGAAAATAGTCACAGCCAGGGGAACATTTCCCGGAGCCTGGTGTGCAGGAAAACTTAATACAGATCAATGGATACAGGTTCGTCTAAATAGCAAGGCTGGAACACTGACAACTTACCTGTGAAATACTCATGTTAAGAACGGGAAATGTTAATTTGCTCATACATGTAATTATAAAGATAAAATAAGTTATAGGTACATCCAGATTTCAAGATATGTTTTGTTGGTTTTTTTTTTAAGTTTTGCTTCATGTCGTTTCTTTTCAGCCCTCCCCCCCCTTTTTTTTTTTTTTTACAGTATTAAAGTAATTAATGCTAACCACATATGCTTTGTTAACGACAAAGTAACATAATTTTACACGATTTCCTGCGCCTTTTTCATACGGGGACAATTACCAATTATGAGCAATCAACAAACCTGGTTCTCTAATTTGCGTAATTTTTGTGACATGAAAAACAGGTTAACTTTTCCCAGACAAGAGATATTTATGGTGTCGTGACACAGGGGCGAGGGGATGTGTCACAATGGGTTCAAAGCTACAAGGTCTGGTACAGCTTAGATTGTATCAACTGGGAACGCTTCAAGTCGAACAACAGGGACAAGGTAATGCTGAAAACACAAATTTATATTCCAGATGATGACTCTCTTTTTGTTTCTTGAATTTATTCCTGAGAAAGAATATAGACACAACGTATTTTATAATAACAGAAACACAGTTTTCTTGCCCAGCGCATTGTATGAAATAGATAGATGTTCTGTTTCTGAGAAGATACGGTGTTAGTGCAGAATTTGACTCATAAAAAAGCGGATAAAACAGATGCATGCAGCAACGTTTAGGTTTCTTGAAAGGGCACTATAGTAGTTTTATCATAAGACTTTGATGCTATGCGAAACAAAGCTGAAAGAATACACAACCCGCGTCAGTTTACGCCTTTATCACCAAGCAATGGCAAAGTTATATATATATATATATATATATATTTATATATATATATATATATATATATATATATATATATATATATATATGCATATATATATATGTTACAATTTACAGGTATTTACGGGAAACAATGACCGCAATACATTGAAGACACAAATATTCGATCACACTGTTCAAGCGACTTGTATACGCATCATACCCGTTAGGTGGCACTCCTGGATTTCAATTCGTTTCGATGTCCTGGGATGTTTGGGTGAGGAACACATTTTAATTTACATGGCGAATAAACAGTTCGACTTTTCAAGTAATCAGCGTATAAGCATTGAACACAGCTTGGATCTTTCTAAACTTTCGAGTTTCTGCTTAGCTGGAGTTTTGAGTAATGTTAATTTTCGACTGCAAAGTTGTAGTTTGGGTGTGGAGTTACTGGCATTTTGGCCCTTCAAGCCAGTTGGTTATCGAATTAGAATGAAATCGAATCGGAAATCGTTCCAATGATTCAAATGAAGTGGACTATTTAGGGTGAGCCGACAAAGGGTTGGAGTGATTTTAATACCTGGTTCCAAGCTCGGCAAATAACAAACTGGATTGGAACACTAAATATATTTTTTATATAAAATTTGCCATATGATTCTGACTTTTCAAATTTGTCAAAAAGAGCGGCTTTTTATCAGTAGTAACAAAGAGCTCACAAGACACAAACATTTTAAAAAGCTTTTTTTTTCTAGCTGAGAGACGAAACCTTGCAATCAACAAACTAACTTTCCAAGTATCAACACGACGAATGGGATCATCTAAACTGGCGGTTGATGGCTTTTCGAATCGTCGATGCACAGGAACACGCAGAACCACCAGCCCCTGGTGGGCAGTCGACCTTGTCAGCAGGTATACAATTCTGGAAGTTTATGTCTTCCATCAGAAAGGTACGTGTTTACCATTTTGTTCAAATAGCGGCCAAAAAGTCTTTAGAATCAGACTCACATGTACAACATAACAAAATAATTATATTCATGTCTGTAAGATGGACCAAGCGGCATGCAATAAGAGCAACTGACGTCAAGCGAAGCATATTCAAATCAGTTCAACAATTCATCATCAAGACCAAACGAGTTTTAGTTGCACTAGACTGTCCTACCCAGTTGTTCATGACTGGTTTATCAAAGGCCATTATATGTGTTGACCTGTCTATGGGAAATGCATGTGAAAGACCCCTTGGTGCTTATCGAGAAGAGAAGCTGCGATAGCGGCTGCAGCAGGTTTCTGTCTGTAGATAGGACCCCGCTGGAAATGAGTCAAATCGGCTTTCGTGGGTTATCCCTGCACCCTAGCTGCTAAATGACATTCTACTACTACTACTACTACTACTACTACTACTACTACTACTACTACTACTACTACTACTACTACTACTACTACTACTACTACTACTACTACTACTACTACTACTACTACTACTACTACTACTACTACTACTACTACCACTACCCCAAGCTCTTAATGCTATAGAAATGTAACAGGTACATGTATATGGCCGTTTGTGCTTTTACCTGTTGTCTGCCATCTTTCTTATATATGTATGTATATATATATATATATATATATATTTATATATATATATGTATATATATATGTATATATATGTATATATGTATATATATATGTATGTATATATATATATATGTATATATGTATATATATATATATATATATATATATATAAGAATTAGATATGTTTAGATAAAGAGTTATTAAAATTCTCTGCCTATATTAGCATGATGCCAATGGTTCAGGTTGTAACAAAATAATGATAGGAATAATAGTAAACTGATAGTTATCATCATCATCATCATTATTTTGTGATTCTCGTCCGAATATTTGACCGCTTGACGTTGAGATGACATTGAAATATGAGTAAAAACAATAAACGTACTTCAGACCCAATTGCCAGCTGTACCAGGATCATTTGGGACAATAATCTCATGATTTTGTGTGCAGCCTGTAGGTTATTTGCGAAAAAAAAGGAGACATTGCGGAGCTGCACCATCTTTTGAGAAAAAAAATTCTTACAGCATATTAATAACTTTAACAATAGAGGTCAAGAATCACAAAATAATGATGATGATAACTATCAGTTTACAGGTCAACACATACAATGTTACTTATTAGATGCCAATTTCAACGACACTCTTAGAAATACCAAACAAAATGCAGAGAGGACAGAGTTGCTTCACAGCGGCTATAATTGGCATTACCATATCACAGTTCTCAATCAAGCACGGACACAGGCACGTGAAATAACGATATACAAACATTGAAATTCCAATTAATATTTACGATCTGACATGTACGGAACTTTCTTGACATAAGATTGCCTACGGTCACAGGAAAAACTTAAAATTTTGACCGATAACTTGTCTGTTAAATGTCAAATGGAAACTACGTAGTTGAAACTTTTCTTCCATGAACATGTATTTATTCACGCCATGATTTCTCAGCAAATGCTTTCCAGATTAAACCTGAACTTGGAAAACAAATTGGAAAATCAACATGATTCTCAAAAGATCAATAAGCAGATTTTTTTTTCAAAAATATCCCCAACAGTTGATGGTTCCGTGCAGGAAGATGTGCACATACAATAATGGTGTCATTATTATTATTATTATTAGTAGTAGTAGTAGTAGTAGTAGTAGTAGTAGTAGTAGTAGTAGTAGTAGTAGTAGTAGTAGTAGTAGTAGTAGCAGTAGTAGTAGTAGTAGTATCATTATCATTATCATTATCATTATCATTATCATAATTATCATTATCATTATCATTATCATGATTATTATTATTATTATTATTATTATTATTATTATTATTATTATTATTAATCAGGCGGTGATGTGGGTAAACGTACAATGAGCGTAAAGATCGGGAACGATATTGGTGTATCGACTTACGGTTTCTGGAAAACCTATGTTTTATGCTCCGAGATGCTGGTGCAAACCGGTTCCGGTGGTTCAACACTTTTCAAGTGCACACCACCCTCTATCGGTCAAATTGTTCTCATAGTTATCCCTGATGTAATGGCAGCGTTAACTTTGTGCGAAGTCCAGGTATTCGGCAAAGAAGGTAAGTCAAAATTGAATTTGATTCCTGATCAGCTTACTCGAAGCACTACATTTTGTGTAAGACATAAGGAGCGTGTAACGTGCAATTTTAGCAATATCCTATTCCATTCCATGCTGTATATACAAAGTTACTATCATGTCTGTATGCCAACACAGGCATTTTGTTTTTGTTGGGTTTCTTTCTGTCTTAGTTTCTTCTTCCTATTCTTCCAATTCTTCTTTACCAGCAATTTTGTCCGACAATTTTCTCGGACACTAGAGAAAAGCACATTTACCTTACGCAAGCGTCCTGCTTACGTTATTATTTTGTCCGTGCTGTGGTCATATTGAGTTTAAGATCCAGCGGTGCTCGAGCAACCCTGCCTCTCTTCAGCAAAATGTTCGGCAGATAAACATAGCTGTTCAAGTAAGATTTTAATCATCAAATAACCATAGAAACATAGCGACTTGCTACACAAATTAAGTCGCTGCACTTTACATGGCGTAAATTTAAAATATATTCGAATTACACATAGAAGTTCGCGAAAATGGCACGAGTACAGCAGTGCTCAATCGCCACGTGGAGGACAGATCTAAAAATTGTGCGCGCTTTCGCATTCACCACTCCACTGGACCCCAATGACCAGTGACGCCATGGGAAATGAATCCTAAGCCTGCCGTCACTAGCACAGTTTTCGATCAAAGAATTTGAGTGACTCTTTCTAGTGAATATACCTTACATACACACAAGAAATTCGCAACTTTTCAACTTTTAATTAGTGGCATTTTCTTTTCGAACTTTTCTGAGTTGTGGACTAAATCAGCAGCTTCTCCTCGACGCTCTTTGACGCGCTGTGCCCAAAGCGTCTGGAAAGCTGTTGATCCGGACCATTATATTTCCTGGAGCCACAGGCATGTCGATATGTAAAATTGAATGAAAAAGTCTTTCCACAAGGAATTTGAGTCTAGTAACATTTTTTTTTTTTTGGTTATTATTCAGAGTAGTTGGTCTTTAGTACTTCGACTTTAGTCGCAGTGAAGGAGTTAACTGAATAATCTCTAGTCATAAAAAGTTTCGCTGGCTCCCTGTTTGTCTCCAGTTTCAAAGCAACATGCTGGCCACAAAAATGGCAAATTATAGGTTTTGCGCTAACGTGTAACACGCAGTCATATAAAACCTAGTGTAAACAGAGGAAAGCCTAACATATCATAACGGTAAAACAGTATGTGAAAAAAGAAAGAAGAAAGAAAGAAAGAAAGAAAGAAAGAAGGAAAGAAAGAAAGAAAGAAAGAAAGAAAGAAAGAAAGAAAGAAAGAAAGAAAGAAAGAAAGAAAGAAAGAAAGAAAAAGAAAGAAAGAAAGGCGTTGTTTTTCGCAAAGGCAATGCTTACATAGCGGTAAATATGAATGATGTTCTGCTGAGATTCAAAAAAAAATGATCAATTCAATCTTACACAAAAATGACTGCTTTCAACCTTCGCCGTCGGGCTGTTCAAGTAACATAATTGTCCTATTGTGTTTACTTCATGTTGCCGGGAAATATCGGACGTAAAGCCCCTATGGTTTCCTTCCTATAAGGGAATCGTGATATGTGCCACGACTGGCCACAATGGTCTAGCTCGTGCAAGAACGACATTGACTTGTTTGCGGCAGGTTCTCTTGGGATCTTAAAATCATTTTACACGTCAAGCTTTACTGATTGTGACCAGTGCAAAGCATATCCAATGAAGGGCTAGGCTTTGGAGGCGGCTTTCTGGAAGTTTTAAAGGCTCTGTATGCAGATATAAATTTTAGTCTCAGTATAGGAGATGTGGAAACTCAGAGGCAAGATTAGACATCGGGCTAAAACAGGATTGTGTGTTATCACCGATTTTGTTTGCCATATACATGAGAACTGGGAACTGAACTGTTATAGAGCAATAAAGGAGTAACAATAGATGGAGAAAAGCTACCAGGGTTGTTCTTCGCCGATGACATTGTGTTAATGGCAGATACAGGTAGAGAGTTACAGGAACTTTTTTGAGGATAGCAGGTGATTATGGAGAAAAGTGGAGATTAGAGTTTAGTGAGAAGAAAAGTCAGGTCATGATCTTGGGGTAGAAGAGAAGGCAGGATGAGAAATGGATGGTAGGGAAGTTTAGGATACCAGAGGGTCAAGACAAAGTCATTAGAATTGGAGAGGGTGAGTAGTACGAATATATAGGGGTGAACATTAAGGTCACGGGACAGGAAATGTTTAAAGACCATGTTGGGAAAATCAGACAGAAGGTGAATAGAGCGAAAGGTATGGTAAAGGTCACCGTAGGGAACAGCTTCAATAGATCATTCACGGGAAGGGTGATGTGGGAACGTGTAGCCATACCTGGGATCTTATATGGGTTACATGTGATAGCCGTTAGTGAAAAGGATATTGAATGGATGGAGAAGGCACAGAGGGAGATGGGGAAATGGGAGCTTGGGGCACCACCGTGTGTAGCAACAGAGGCCATGTTGGGAGAGTTGGGATGGTTACCAATACGAGATAGAATAGCTAAGGTTAGGTTACGCTAGTGGGGATATTTGCAACAGGTGAAAGAAGAAAGTTGGTGTAGGAAGGTGTGCATGGAGGATGTTAGTGAAACGACAAAATGGGTTCAGGAAATAGACAAGTTAGCTAAGAAATATGAGTTGAAAGAGCCATATGAGATTGTGGTGTGGAAATCGTATATAGGAAAGGTGATTCAAGAGAAGCATGTGGAGCAGTGGAAAAGAGGGGTTGAGGAGAAGAGCACACTGAAAGCATATAGAGCTGTAGACAAGCCACTGAAGAAAAAATGTTTGGATGGTAGCAAGGGTGCTAGACTGTTATTTCAGGGCAGAACAGGAGTGATCAATCTGAAGAAGAGGAAACAGAAGTGGACGAATGGGAGTGATGGGAAGTGTATGGTGTGTAGGGAGGATGTTGATGAGACCATTGATCATATGATGACATGGTGTACAGGTTATAGAGCACTTAGAGACCAGCTGTTTGTACAATGGAAAACAAGAGATGGGCAGTGTAAAAGCTTAGAGCAAGTAAGAAACATGTCAGATAATGATAAATTAGCATGGATACTAGGATTGAAGGGCGATTTTCCAGGAAGTAGAGTTGGTTTAGAGTCAGTGAGAAGCTTCTTGGTGCAGTGCTGGGAGAGTAGGAATAATATCTTAGGATTAGTCACTGAAGAGAATAGAGGGCAAACTTAGAAGGGAAGGGAGAAGATAGCCCTTATTAGGGCTCCCATGACCCTGCCAGGTGGCATCATTAGCAGGGGCTGTGGACATGCCAAGCGCAAAGTTGCAACAGTGGGAAAGGGTGAGTGTTTTTTTTTGGGGGGGGGGGGTTGGTACTATAGGCCACCTGACTAGCTACTAAGCTAGTCAGGACCGCGGCAGAGAAGCGGAGTGCCACAAAATATTATTAAAAGACGCACACTTCACTTTGACTTTCTTCATGAGTTACGTAGTGCATGTATGATTGTCCTTCCAATGAATACGTTCAAACATATTTTTAAGTATACACAGTTCCTCAGTGAGAGTTGAGCAGCAACTTCTATGCTCTGAGACCTCTTTTTACCCCATTTGAAAAAAGCGGAACGCTTACATGCAGTTGTTGCTTCAGGGCACACCTCTTAACACCTTGCGATATAATGCTATGGGGAAAACGAGGCTGAGAAGTGAGATAGGTCACGGTCGGAGAATTTCCTTATCTCTCTATGATTACACTCAAACACTCCAAACTTGGTACAATTATATATCCACACTAGAAATCAAGCCTTTTTAAAAAGAGTAGTGAACATTTTTAAAAGTGTGCAAATGAGGGTCATTTGAATCTTCACAACCCACAAAAATGGGTGTGGCAGCAGGGGACATCAGATGGCACAGAAAATCAGTTCAGGGTGTGCAAGCTTGCCAGTAACACACTGGTCTGGTCTCAGAGCTAGTCATGTCTAGTATGCTGAAAGGTGCAGATCAGGGTATGAAAAGGCTGCCAGGAAAAAAAAGGGTCTTTGCAAGTGGAGAGCAAGCTAAGACCTGGAAAAGTCAATACTTCTCTTTGGGGTGTTAACTTCAACAATCAAACTTTGTATGCATGAAAAACAAACATGCAACTGAAGGAACAAATACACATGAATATCTCTATACCCCACATTCTATGTGGTGGCTGGCAACAGAGATGGGCCTGTCATGTATCTCTCTATCCTGCTGTGTGGATGAAAACGTCACAGTTCGAAAATTCCACAGGGCATAAAGTGGCATCTAAATCTCGGACATTGAAGTAGCCAAATTTTGTTTCACATTTTGACGACAATGGAATAAGTTCGAAATACATGCCACAGCTACACAGAACTTCACACCCTGTAGTAAGCTGGAACAAGACGGGTTATCAAATGCCTGCTGTGTCTTCACCATATATACAACAAACAACCAATGTACTCCTGTAATTGGCAAGTGGTATTGAGACATGCAGGTCAAACAGAGAGCTACAAGATGGTTCCCAAGCTCCAATGCATCTTGAACCCTATGCATCAGTTTCACCAGTGACTGCGTGGTTAAATGGTTTTTGATGCAACTTATTGATGAGGCCAGAAAAAAATCAACTAGTTATATACTAGCAGTTATGCGTGAGTGAGACACACACACACATCTCTTCAAGCCCAAGGGGTCACACAAGTCACACACAAAAGAGATTAAATAACACAATTCTTGCTTTTACTCTATGTGAGGAAGCAGCTCAAATTGTTGGGTTTTACAGCTAAGTGGAATTAAGTGTTTGAGTACACCTGTTTGAGTGGTGGTGGGGGTGAATCTATATGTGGTAAAAAGTTTTTCAGTTGCTATGCTATACTCAACCTCAAGCATAAAGCTTGTTCTAGAGTGTTCCCTCACTGATGAATTGTTGTGCATAAAGGTTGTAATTTGTGGACCCTTTAAATGTACAATTGTGATTTGTCTTCATCAGAGAGGCATATACACATATGGATGCAACCAATTAAAGCTTCATTGACTAGATTTTTTTTCACAATTACTCTGACTGTACACCACAGTTTGTTTTCCAAAGGTCGTATAGTATTATTTCTGGTAAACTATTTTTGGCTAATCTGAACCTAGCAGTCTTGTTTCCTTAATGACAGAGTGATTTCAGTGAACTTGATTGGCTGTCATTGGCTGATTATTGTGTACCATCAGTGCACAATCAAAATACTCTTTATATGCAGACACTCCGAACCAGTCATGACATACTTCCACATGCGGTTTTAATTCAGACGGGTGACAATTTTTAAAAACTGTGGCAAAAAAGCTATTTGAATGTTTCAACTTTGAATATCATCAAAATTATTATAGGTAGAGGTGCCATTTCAAACTCAATTCATGGGTTTGTGCTCTATCGCATCCAATAAACCACAGGTAAAAATGCAGAATTTTACTTTATGCTTATACTCCGCACTTGAAAAATTTAAATATTCAGTATTTTCAAACTTATTATAGGTAACTGTATCTTCAGTTCATAGGTTAGTGCTGAAGGCACATCCAGTGAGGCATGAATAAAAGCTGTAAAATTTGGATTAATTAGTAATAGGGAATTTAGAATAATTTAAATTTTGAAATGTTTAAATATCTAACATCAAAACTATTGTGCGTAGATGTGCCATTTTGATTTCACATCCTAGGTTTCTCCATCATCGATTTTGTCCAGAGCCAAACTGTCAGACTCCACCTAAACCGGAATATCTGAACAGTGTGTGACCCTCTCAGTGAACTTGAAATAATGCAAATTTGTAACAACAATGGCAAACTTGCATGTACGTATTTGTGATAGACCAGACATACAACAGGCCATGATCTGTCACCAGATTAGGCTTCAATGTACGTATATTTTTATCGCTAGGATTTGTTGTTTATGCTCATGTCACACATAACACTTAATGTTACCGAATTATCACTTTGTTGTTACCAGGCGAGGCTGTAGTGTCAACAGTGATCCATCAATGGATCAAAGTTGTAACAAAATCGCACTACAATTACCTACATCAAACAAACAATATTTGGTGACTACATAACCAAATCTTGTTTGTTTGCTGACATAACACCTTCTGTTGTATTAAAACCTCTTTCGTTCTGTCTGGCATTTCTTTTTTACCTGCAGATGTTTTCAAGCCAAGAGCCTTATGTAGTTACATTTTTTTTCTCTGAAATTTAATGTTTTTTTGTCATGAAGCTATTCCAATTTCATTTTTAATATACAACGCAACAACTTTTCTTTGTTGGCTCACAGACAAATTTGCTTTGCAGCAATTTTATTATTATTATTATTATTATTATTATTATTATTATTATTATTATTATTATTATTATTATTATTATTATTATTATTATTATTATTATTATTATTATTATTATTATTATTATACCATCTTTTTCAATACATGTATAAGACAAGCACATAGAATGGCAATGTGACAGGGTGTATTATAAAGTATCTCGAGAGATACGGTCTTGTAGACAGAGTGATGGAAAATTTAGATCTCGGAAGGGTTTTCCCAAACAAATTATTGTGGAAGAAAGAAATGAAAAGAAAAGTGTTTGAAGCCGAAAAACGTGAATGGAAATTGTCTGTGACGTGTTATACTAAATTAGAATTATTTCGGAAAGTGGTATTTAATACTGAACCACATTTGTGGTGGCAAATTGCACGGGAAAAACATCAATTTTTGGGAAGTATTACGAATACAGTAAAATTAATGTTTGGTGGACAATTCTTAAATGAAAATGCAGGTAGATATTTAGGACTGCCTAATCAATCCCGTGTCTGCACTATGTGTAATAGTGGTCAAGTTGAAAATATTGAGCAGTTTGTCATGGTTCGCAGTAAGTATCAGTTTTCAAGACAGAGATTGTTTCAACAAATATGTAGTGTGTTTCCGGATTTTTTCCAGCTTGGTTGTAAAGAGCAATTATATATTATATTTGGTGGTATGTGTGATATCCTGGAGGTGGAAAAATACAGGGAAATTATGGAGATAAGTTGTGTTATCATGTGTTTTATGTATAAAGTAAGATGGGCCGAAAAAAGAAAAGCTGTAACATATACATGAGTATTGAATACATCCGGAGTGCTTTGCAATTATAGGTATAGGTGTACGATGGAAGTCGCGCAAGAGCACAACATGAGTTATGCAACCCCAGATTAATCATATTGTAATTTGTATCCTTATATATGTGTGTTTAAGTACACACACACACACACACACACACACACATATATATATATATATATATATATATATATATATATATATATATATATATATATATATACATACATATATATACATATACATACATATATATACATATATATATATGTATATATATATATATATATATATATATATATATATATATATATATATATATATATATATATATATATATATATATATGTACATATTGGTTTTGCTTGCTAATGTGATGATTTTTTTTATTTCTGTCTGTAACTTGAAAATCACTGAAATAATGTAATTGTGTATTAACTGTATCTCTCCAGTCAAAATAGAGGCAATAAAGAATATACACATTATAGGGCGTGCATGTGGTCAGTGTACATTCAGGTATTACATCAGCCAATACGAGGCATGTATTTTAATTTCCCTCCTCGACCGCATACCTGGTTTTCTTGGTAA
>OZ026619.1:46860529-46896317 GCA_964020975.1 Hermodice carunculata
ACATTTTATCAAGAAAGTGCCCGTCGTGTGTCATTATTTTGCTGTAAACTTTCAAACACTGCATGTTACTTCAACTTGTCTGGAGCGTTACCTTGGGCCCGGGAAACTGCATAGCCACGGCTGTTTGGTGAAAAAGCAAAGCTTCAGCATAGCTGCGTAGCCACGGTGTTCGATGATCGTTATCATAGCATTTTGCTAGGTTATAGGTGTCCCATCTCCGAGGTATCAGGACAAACGGTCGTTAAAGTACTTTTGAAATATGACTTGCTATCTAAACTTCAATCTCGCTGTTCAGTTGTGTCTGAAGCAGTTATCGTTAGTTACAAATCTAAATGAGACGTGATACCATGGCAAATCATGCACACGTTAGTGAGCGCCATTTTAAATATGGGGCGATGAATTGTGGGGCAGTCGAATACATTTGATTTGGATATCAAAATGACTCGTGGCCACAGCATATGTCATATCATTTTTGATCCTCTGATATATTTGCAAATAATATACTTTTGGTTTCACATATTATACCCCCTCCCCCAAGATCGTCCCATTACTACCCTCGTTTACAAACGAGTCGGTGCCAGATAAACAATTTTCAAAATGGCAGTCAAGTCTGTGGGTTAGTCCCGGTTTGATATTTTGAAGTGGCAAAATCCAAATTATACCAGTGATTAGTGTTACAGAGAAGCTGATTTGTCGAATGGATGTTATGTACAATATATAGTGGGACTCTTCCAGTGTGAACATTACATAAAAATGCAATTAAAACGCCGTGAAGTTACCAGTTGTGGGCGATGCTGGGCCCAAAATAGGAATAATGTATCAGATGCTGGAATTGCCCCTTTCCCAGGCTATGGATTAAGTATCAGCACTGCGCCAAGGCGCCTAGATTGCCAGCTGGATCAAAGATGGAGATTTGTGGAGAAGGTTGCCCATATATAGGATACAGGTCCGAAACTTACGACCGTTTTTAATGTAATTGGTAATCAAAAAAGTCGAAATTATTGCGCAGTATAAGTGTTTCCTCAGGAAGAAAGGCATACTCTTTGATGATCACGAGTACATAACACACGGACAATTTCATTTTTGTTTCTTACTTAAATACCACAATTAAAGCTTCAATTGCAAATCCCATATACACACAATTTTGTGGCTTTTACTTTGTAATCGCCGCGTTGGTATGTTCACCGCTTATGACACAAAGAGTGCTTCAAAGGCTGATGTGGCAAATAAATATAATCTTGAACAAGTCAGGAATTGTTGTACTATAGTCCTGCCATTCAGATTACAGAGAGCTCTAGTTAGGTGTATCAGCTTGCCCAGGTCAATTTCAGAAAGCCAGAAATTTTGTTTTTCTGGCATGATAAAAGCAAATCAATTGTTGAATTCATTTTTGCATTCTGCAGCAGGAAAAGTGATCTACCCGCCGGTATTTGGGAGAGGCAGTGGTGCCATCTATCCCCTTCAGTTCAACTGCTCAAGTTCTCATACCTCCCTGCGGGAATGCCCCTCCATGCCACAACCTTTGCATTGTGATCACAGTGAAGATGTTGGGATTTCTTGTAAAACCTCAGACGTAGGTAATGCATAAAGTCCGCCACTTTGTATGCATTCAGTGGATCAAAAGTTGAGACCGGACCATTTTTTTTGGTTGTAACTCGGTATACTCTAGATCTAATGAAACATAAGTTGTTATAAATAGTCTAGATTATCAATATGCCGGCTATATAGAGCAAGAATTAAAACCCTTTTCAATGCTGTGGTGATCGTATCAAAATCGTACAAAGAGCAATGTATCAAGATTTGTGTACCCTTTTCATCCCATCAAATCACACACACACACACACACACAACACACACACACACACAAAATTGCAAGTGTTATAACGACCTCAGTCTCTTGATATTCCTGTAATACAAGATAAAATGTATAATGCATCAAATGTACTTGTAACATGATGTTGCGCAGATGTACTGTACGTGGGCATGCCGGCGATAAAAAGACAAAATATGGGCGATTACACTGGTGCAATAATTATTCCTCAACCGTTGATGACAATTAACATACCAAATTCTGGATATGGACTTCTGTCAAGCTGGAATGTTTTCCTGGTGAAATCACAGACTGAAATAACATTTCAAGTGTGGAGAACTGCTGGTAGTACCGACGGCAATCAAATGATACTGGTTGGACAAAGTCACTATGTTTCTCTTACGAAGGGTTTACACAGTTTGCGTTTACAAACGACTGACGCATTTAAAGTGCAAAGCGGTGATGTTCTGGGTTACAGGGTTTATCAGTCAAACAGTATACCGTATGACAATGATTACTCCTGTGGTGAACGATCCATTATTTACTGGAAAGGTACAGGAGAGATAAAACAGGACGCTACAGTTACATTTCAACGAAAATTTGACGATAGTAGACCATGCAAGATATATTCTTTCAACGCTGAGATATTGCCGCTCAGTAAGTCATGCATGTTATTTCAACTACTTGTTCCCGCAGAAGCTTGGTCGAAAGCCCCTGCGTTCGTGTTGTTGTCTGGTGTAATGAGAGTTTCCCTTCCCTATTTTTTTTGGGGGGGGGGGGGGAATAAAAATATTTTGAACAAGAAATACGGATATCCCATATGAACAAGAGCTTCTATGTCAACAGATTTCCTTCGGTTGGGTTGCTCGCAACGAGCGCCGAGGGAATTAAGCTGTTGACTGCGACTTGTTATAAGCAGAAGGAGGCTAAATTTGGACAACCGAAAAATCACCCGCTAGAGATCATTGTTTCATTTCAATGGTCCAAATTTCAAAACATGCCCGGCATTTCCACAGATATACGTAAACAAGACCAGAAAAGCAAGCGAGACCCAAATTTTGTGATTTTAACTGTCCCACATACAATTATATCATAACAGATCCACAGTTGTGTGTATGTATTCAGTCCCAATTGTCATATTCTAAACAACAACAACAGCACAAAATAATAATAATCTGCTTCATGTAAATACAAAATTGGACATGTCCAGTACCATCACTTGCACCCTATCGACCGCCTTTTTTTCTTGGCACTTAATGCAGAGAGTGTTGAGATAACTGTCTTAATACAATTAACGATTATAGTTTTCAGGAATATACATACATATACATACAAACAGAACCCATATTTCAACAATAGCAGTGCCTATGGGTAGCCACTTGTCTGCATGACAGCCATATGTTTCATAAAACGATTCGAACGACGATGCAAATGTTAAAAGAAAGAGCAACATAAAAGGGGTATAGTTAGTAGAGCTACATCTTCCTTCATTTTCAGCCCCAAAACTCGCGGCAGTAATTTGTCTTCCGCTGCAGCGTTTGTACACAATTATCCGCTTAACATAAAATATTTCGAATATAAATCCAGAGGCGACCTAAAGGGTTGGCAGCTTTCCGCGGCCTATATTGCCTCACTCCCGTGCCGATAAAATCTGTTGATTTAATCCTATTCTAACCAGAAAATGGGTAATTCTGAGCATGGAGTTGGTCTTAAGTTGTCGGTAATGTCTTCTTGGCACAGTTTATTGATACGATGACATGAAGACGTTGCTAACTGAGGATATTTCTCGTGTTCAGTAAGTTCGCATTTGAACTTACTTGTCTTTATGGAATACTTTGAACCAATGCCACTCAGAGACACACACACACACACACAATAAACTATTATGTGTAATTTTGTTAGTTTAGATGCTGTTGATATGTTAAGTTTTCATGTTTACATAATTTTAATTACAGATATTCCTGAGTTGCGAGATCTTTCATACGATGGCAGTCTCTACACGGTCATACACGATAAAACTTCATATTCTTCAAGTGGGTACGACTGTGTTGACCTATTAGGCACGGGGGCTAATTTGACTTCCATAACAAGTGCAGCTGAATATGCAGCCATACGAAACCATTTACTGGGCATGGGTGTATCCGGGAGTTTTTGGATAGGCGGTAGAACTGACAGGCCATTGTTTTATCATGACTGGGGTGACTGTGAACCCAGTACGTTTTTCCTTTGTGTCAGATTTTAGTAATGTTCATGAGAGTGTTTTACACATGACACACGAAACTGCTACCTGTGGATATAACTTTCAGGTTTTGTCCTTCAGTATTAAAACACAACACTTATACGACAGGTCTTTTTTAATCAAATGACCCCTTTGGAATATATTGAGATGTTCGGAACATTTTGGCACTTCTGTGCAGGACAAAATTTGGTGATCATAAGTCCTATCTGTCAAAGTAAGCCGTACAATCTAGGCCGCGTCTTTATATTCTCTACGCGAACTATTGTTGCATCCTGTTTATAATTTCAAAGGGCTGAAATTCATAAGATGGTTTTATTTACAATTCGATTTCAACGCGTTTAAGCTACCGTGGCGTACTCTTATGTTTCGCCACTTTCAGCCACGATACCAAATCCAGTAAAATTACATGAACAGGTTCTTATTTACAGTTGAATAACTTGATACGCATAGTTGACGGCCTTTAGGTACTTAGGTTATGGGTGTGAGTTACATTAACATGGGCCTGGTATGAATTAGCTATTGGGGGTTTTCATAATAAAACGTTGTATTTAACATGGGTGTCGAGGTGACTCAGAGTGTCAATATAAGCAAATCAAGTTTGAAACACGCATAAAAACATAGATTAAAAACTGGTCGGGCCATTTCGACTCTAAAGTATGAAATCGTTTAATTTTCCAATTGCCTTCTTAGTAACTCCATTAATGTCTGATGGTTGGTTTATCCCTGTCTTTTTTCCACAGAAAGAGGCAAAAATTGCATTATACTGTCGAATCAACTAAATTCAGAAACTGATCTTAGCCAGAAAGGGTTTCTCTGGTACTCAGCATCATGTACTGAACAACATGGATTTATATGTGAACTCTCCAACATTACTGGTAAGGATTTTCCAGCAAGGCTGACTTTAAATAGAAAATCAAGGCACATGAGGAAAAATCCCTTTTATCGCTTTTGTTTAAAACACAAAAATCAAAGTATAGCTGTTTGCATTTCATGACTAGCACACCTTTCTTCCATTGACTGTTGGTGCGTGTGTCTCCCATCTTCATGTTCGAAAAAATGTACAATGCAGAAGGCCTCGAGAAGCCATATCTTTAAAGCCTAGCACGCTGTTCTGTTGTATTTGATAAAACATATATTTCTGTCTTAAATGCCCGATACCCAGATGCTTTTACAAAGATCCCTGTACACATACCAAGCCGGAAAATGACGTTAGTGATCACCTTCAAGTTCTGTCAATTTCACCGTAAATGTTGAGCCCGGGTATAATAGTCACTGCATTTCATATATCGTAATTTACTGCCCTTTCATATGTGCAAATAAATACTTCTGTGTCGTCAGTTACATATGGGTTGATAGGGGACTCATTTTAGTTACATGTATTATCCCATTTTTGTCCCTGTCAGATTTATTCCACTTCACGCATATTTTTCAGCAGAACTCACTACTTCTACTTCATATGAGCGGGGCAATGTGACGGCGCCCAGCCAAATCTCAGCTGCATCAAGATCTAGTGGTTCGTTTTCTCTTGTTTTAAACACAATGGGCTGCTAGTATCTCTACTTAGAGCTGGTACCATGGTAACATTATAAATACAGTACATGTATATCTAACAGAATAGCTACTTTTGATGCACAAATTCTCACGAGGTGAAGACTCCGAAGATTAGTTAGGTTTCCTTGAATGCTTGTGCGTGTAAGGCGTCCTTAATAGGCCACAAACACACATGTATGTATGTATGTATGTATGTATGTATGTATGTATGTATGTATGTATGTATGTATGTATGTAGGCATGTACGTGTGGCATACACATACATACAGGCATGAATACATACATACTCACATACATGCATGAATACATACATACATACATACATACATACATACATACATATATGTATGTATGCATGTGTATACCGAGCTTACCACGCTAGAAGGATACACATTCATTGATTAGTCTGTACTGAAACGGGTCCGTGTTTTATTAAATTTCAATACATGTTGAGAAAGTTGCACTCTGTCACAGGGCACGAAAAGCACCCAGAATTGGTTCAGGAAGACACGTACAACTTATAACATTAGTCAATAGGTTTAAACAAAAAGTGCAACATGTTTATACATTTTGGGAAAGTTAAAAAAACCCGTGCGTTTTTACCTGACACAGACATTTGCGTCGCTGGCCCGTATTAATGCAGCAATCGTACTGATGCATTCTGCCATATTTCAAGGAAATATGGAGTCAACTGTTTCATTTAAGGGAGTATATTTTATTTTATTATTTTTTTTTAAATCGTATGCATGCCTAAAAAGCTACTTTTTAAAAAAACTTTTTGTCTAGTTACCGAGATACACACGTTTGAAGTTGAATGGAAAACACTACTCCCGACGCATCAAATAGCCAGAGCTTTGACTCAATCTTTCGACAAAACTAAGCTATGCATTACAAATCCATGATTTGTTTGTGATTTACATTGTTTTGATGAGTTTACAACAAAGACGACGTTTTCATGAGTATATATAAATACCCGAATCCATATTTGTTTGACAAATGGGATGATGTATTTCTATGATTGCTGCATAAATACAGAACAAAGGACGCATTATGACTTTGTCAGGTTACATGTCACGGTTTTTACGCCTACCAAAAGAATAAAATGTTTTATCTTTTTTTGTTTAAATCTGTTGATTGATGGGATAATTTGTACATATCGTTATGAACAAGCCCTGGATCCTTAAACAAGCATTACTACCTTCAAGCGAAAGAAAATAAATTAGCCATTTGGAAATCTCTCCAATCAAGATCAATGACGTGATCGCCCTAAGTATATCAGCTCCTCCAATGTTTGTTTCTCGAAACATAACGACAATTGACACTGTCGGTATGTATTACAACAAGTCTTATGCTGATCTGAAATATAATACTTATATCAGACCCAACTTCAACGGGAAGAAGAAGATTTCGTTCAAGGATTCCTGCGTGCCTATACCTCATAAAGGAAATGTCTTTGGTCATGTTTTTCGTCATTGCGCCAGATAGAGCGTCACGGTTAGCTTTTGACTCATTCTCCCCCTGAGAACCAAAAGAGTGGAATTTAAACACTAGAGAAATCCAAGTAACATTTCTTCATGTTGTGGATGAGCCATGATTTTGCATGTCAAGAGGTAGGTCACCTTTGGAAGTATCTGTATGTGTATTTTTCAGTTGTCGTTGCAGTTATGTTGATCATGATATTGCTGGTAATAACATTACTGATGGTGGCAAGCATATTAATGTACAGGTAAGATCAAAGCAAATGTTAAAGGTATGAGATCTGAGCATGGACGATGGCTCTGAACGCCATGTAAACAGAGAGAATAGAATAAATTATCTAAACCATTAATGCATAAAAAAATTAGGTAAAGCCATGCATGTTAGTTTTGAAGAAATGCATTATCCCAGATATGGCTGCTACGATTATGTACATGAACATCCCATTATCGTGATAAGTTAACATTCACGCACATGTCTGCGTCAACGCAACCACAAACATGTTTTTCACCAGCAAAAGTACAGCTGAAGTGATGTGGACATGTAAAGCAAATTCAGTTTTTATTACTTTCGATAATTTAAAAGCATGCTGTATCAAAAAAAATATATTTATTTAGTTAATGGCCAAACCTATAGGTTAAGTTGCTACCGTAACGTTTTAAAAGCAGTCAAATACGATACTTTACACTTATTTAACATTGATGGAATGAAGCTTCTGTGTTTTCTGTTATTTGTGCAATACAATTCGAATATGTTTATTGGTACACGTTCGCAAACAATGCATACCTTAACATTGGAGTGAGTGGTCGTCTTGTTGTGCATTTCATTACAATGGCAGACGAATTTCCGGAAGGCCATCACACAGATATATACATGCTATCGGTCATAAGTATGTTAGCGACACCTCACCTTAAAAAGTAGTGAAGGTGTGCAACCACAGGTACCACATACGGACTATTGTAAACAATCTCCAATGTCTATGACTTAATGACCACGTGATAAACTTTTGCAGCCATTACAACAAGGCAAATGCGAGGAATTAAGTATACAATTTGGGCAAAAGGCATTTTGTAGCTTGCCCGATATATGACTTTACTTCCCCACCCCCGCCACCAATTATTGTAATGATGATGATACTAATAATAAACCAATTAAGCTGTTGTCCTTGCGCAAGGGCTGGTTATGTTGGTCCTGGCGGTGTAAGCTGTTGCCGATGAGTCCATAAGGCAAAGCCCAGTGGATCAGGAGCAAAATGTATGTCTCACTAACCAACATGTTCCATCTTCGAGAAGGTCCCAGCGCCAATTTTATTCTGAATGTTTTGTCATAATGCAGGACAGCAGCAGTACCGAAATGCGTAGCTATGGTTGATAATTGGTGCCAACCTTATGTTATATTTTATCTCATAATAACGAGATAGTGTCTCGAAATTGCGAGATAACATTCCGTAATTGTAAGATACTATCTCTTAATTACGAGATAGTTATCTCGTAATCGAGATACGTTCTCGTAATTAAGAGTTACTATCTCGTAATTACGAAATCAAAAATAATATAACTTTGGCACCAATGGGCCACCATACGTGGCAGCTTCTCCCGCGTAGGTACAATACTTGTTCAGTGCTTGAAGCAGGTGTGGGTGTTTAATGATGTACGAATTAGGGGGAAAATTTGAAAGCATAGCCTCTGTCCACTATCCAATGTGATTTTTTTTTTTTTTTTTTTTTTTTTTTTTTTTGTATTTTACGGGCCTGATGATTTTTAAAGGAACCAAAAGCTTGCAGCGTTGCCGCTGAAGTGGCCGCCGCGATGTGCTTTCTGGCTGCTTGCCGCTTGGTCACCCAACTCCCCCGGCAGCAGGTCCTGGCAGCTCCATCCTCTTGCGCTCGGCCGACCTCTGCAGGTCCCGATGCCGTCTTGGTCCCGATAGTGCCGATACTAAATCGCGAGCTCTTTTAACCATGAAGCTATTGTTATTATTTGTTGTGGTAAAATGAGTGTGATGTTGAAGTGTGCCCCTATGGAGAGGGGATAAAAGCCCGCCTTTCTTACTTGGTCGTTTGCAGCATGTGATTATTAGTACAGTGCAATATATGCCACTGTATGACGGCTGGGTGCCATCGGATATGGCGGGCTGGGCATGCTAGGTTTTCATTCTGTTGCTCCAACTCCCACAAAAGTCGCTGCAGTGTATCCTCCCCCTTGCCTGTGAAGACATACCTACGGTCACCTATGTATTTTATATCAGTGATTTTATCATACTACTCTCTTTTGGCAGGAGGATAGCAGATTGTAGGGGAGCCACAGTCAATCTGCACAGGCGATCTTCTCCTGGGTGCTCTTCCAAAGATTGTGCACGCTGTTTTACCAAATTAGACATTTCTAGGGACTGTTCTGTGTGTTAACTGGTGCCATCTGTCTTTGTTTGCCTATTTACCCCCCCCCCCCCCCCCAGCGCTCTGTCAGTGTAAAGAGCACCTGTCCGTCTGCCTGCACCAAGTCGGGAGATGGGGGTGTGGGAATGTTTTTATTCTTATCGTTGTGGACTCAAATGATCATTCCTCACAATTGATGAAGCAGACAGATCTTTAGGGTCATTGTCTCATCATATTTGACCTCACAGTACCAGGTTCTTAGGAATGCATGGCTTAATATATCCCAATGGCTTGCTCTGACACAAGCAGTTCGCATGTAATATATATCACTGTACTGACTGTTTCGGAAAGTGTGCAAAAATTGTACAGAAGAACTCACATTCTATGTCTGTCCAACAAAATGCTTTTGCTTTGTCTTTTTTTCCAAGTCCAATATTCCCTTTGCATATCTTTCCTTTTGAGAAAGATGTCATCAATGCTGCTGTAGCCATGGAAGTTGTCATCATTTCCTTTGACAGTTTGTGGCCATATATGCTCAGTTCACATTCCACAGTTATTTTATCATTTATGACTGTCCATTCTTCCTGTGCCCTCTTGTTGTACCTAGTTATACAAATCACATTTTCGATACAACTAAATGTGGTGCATGTTCTTGTGCATATGCTTTTATCTTGCTGGTATGGCTTTTCACCGTACTTTCATGTGATGTCATGTCAGGTTATGGCTAATTGTAAAGTACAATCTTCATCGATATCTTTTTTTCTTTTATTTATAGCTTTCTCCAATCTTGCAGCTTCTGCATTTATGACAATTACGTTGAGGCAAAAGATCTGCATTGTGATCAATGTCGACCCTTATGCTCAAATAAATGTCCGTTTTGAAGGTTTCTCTATGGTATTTGGGCCAGTCTGGTTTGCAAAGTTTGCAACAACCTAAAAGGACAAGACACGTTAATATTATATGTTAATTGCAAGAGCTTGATAGATACATTAAATAAAATAAGTATCTCGCATACAAGCACTCATAGTTTTTGGTGGAATGTGAATTCATTCAGTAAAAATCCACGGTTATCCTCCTCTTTAGACACATTCAAACGTTTTATTATAAGGACTGCATACTTTAAATTTAACTGTTACACCAAGGAGTGTTGGAACCTTACCCATTGCCGTCATGGTGAAATCAAATAACTCAGGTTTGCGTGTCGACCAATAATGTATGCCTTCACATGGCAAATGCACCCAGTCATCTGAAAGAAGAGACATTTACAGTTAATGGATGTTATTATGCAAACTTTTATCATCGTGCATACACATCATAATTTCATTGTCCACTAGAAAATAACTAAGATTATAATTTCATAAAGAAAATGTTTGTCTTGGTAATGTTAATAAATGAGTCATATGAATACAAATATATATCAGCAGGTTGACAACACAGAATGCGTTGGTTTGTTTCTGTAAAATATTAGGTAAAAAGAACACTAAGAAAGTTTCAAGTTTTCACAGGCTGTATGATAAGAAAAGAAGTATGGGCATCATTTTTGCCAGCATGGTGTTAGCTGTGTAACAAAGTTATACGTGATTTTATCAAAGGGCTTCCACGTTCCTCGTGGTTTGTTGGCATTTGTATTTTATTCATATATATATATATATATATATATATATATATATATATATATATATATATATATATATATATATATATCCTAGCATAGATTTTGCCAAAAAAAAGGTTAGTGAATTATTTGTGTTAATATATGACTTAATATATAAATATATACAGCCACTAGATGAATACGTGCAAATTTTAGTAATTGCAGAATTAGTCAGTGTACTTACCACTCAACCACCATTGCCAACCAAGACTTCTGTGTAGAGGCATAACACCCAAGACAATCGAACTGAGTTTAATGGGATTGTCCCCCAAACCGGATGGTCCCTCAGTGCCATCTTTGGTTCCTATGGATCCAGTAATGACTTCTGGTGTGCATGCTCTCCAATCGACCTACCTCTTTGATGAGTGGTCAGTTGACGTAGCCTGTGAGAAAGAAGCAGGGTGGTAGCCTTGGCTTCACTTGTGGTCGAGAGGTACGTAGCCTTCCTAATACAGAAATTACTAAAAGATTCATGTATTGGCTATGTAATGTTACCTCTCAACCACCACTGCTGTAGTTATAAAAATGCCACGGAGGAGGATGTCACTTTACTGTCATACTGACCGAGAGTGCCCGGACACACAGTCTAGGGTGGACCATCGCTCTGAGCTAGGAGGCAATGTCTGAAGGGAAAATCTCAGATGTAGGTGGACGTGAGGCCCCCAACAGCAAAATCCCAGGTGAAGCAAGGAAACCCTGCTTACTCTCCTTACTGACCAGCAAAGGAGCGCTCTTAACCCCCCACCCCCACCCCACCCCGTAAATTTCCCGCAGAACTGATAGCTATCTGCCACACGGGTAGACAGCTGCCTTTTTTTACTCCTATGGTCCTGGAGATCTAGCAGGATATAGCTGTAAAAAACTGTCGGGCACTGGGGGGGCTTGTATATGGTTCTGTAAGGCACCAGTCAAGCTGGGTATACTGGCTCTAAGCCAGGATGGCAGGGAAGATTGCCTGATAAAAGTCCGAGCTTGGGTCAGTTTTACTCTTTGAAGGCCCACTGAGAAGTAAGGCAACCTATAGACCTATAGTCTGCATCAAGTCTAAACCACACAGGCAACAGTAACTGGAAGATGGTGGCTGCCCTGATGGGACTCGCAAAGCCTAACAGACAAGTGTCAGAAACCTAGCCAAAGGAGCCTAATACACGTAAATATGCGTACATAACCTCCTGTAGCACTATCAAGTAATGCAATTAGTGCTCTGCCAAAGCCATAGACAATCGCTTGTGGTGGACGTGCAGGATGTAGACAACAGGGAATGATGCATCCAGCCAGCTCTGTCAGCTTGTGGGAATGTGATCTTGCATGCCAGTTGATGTAGCCAATTGTGGTTTTCTTGTTACACATCGCGAGGACCTGTTTGTGTTTCGCTAGGTCCTGAAAGTAGGTGAACTCTACAAGTGCATTGCCCCCAGGTCCAACCAGCTTATCTAATGATGTGCAGATTGCACTGAACAAAGACTCAACACCGTCCAGCTCTCCACGTGGGCTCCCCACCAAGAAAAGTCTATGCAGACGGTATGCTGGGCCTGAAAAACAGCCTCTCTAGACATGACATTTGCCTTAATGGTCCACTGCAGAAGGTACTAATGGTCCCAAGGGACAATTGGCACTGCGACATGATGGCCCTGCTCCCTTGCTCATGTGTGCCACAGCACATGCAGCAGCAAGTGCTGCAAGGGACCAGGGTGAAAATAACTCAGTGTGACCTGGGAGTCCATCAAGGACAGGGAGCCCAACAGGGCTTGCCACAGTTGCGTTGAGAAAACCAGAGGAGTCGGCAAGTCCTTGAGCAGGGTCTGTAGTCTCATCTGTCCTCAAAGAGGTTACAGATGTAGGCGATCAGGTCAACCTGGATGCCTAGGAAGACAAATATCTGCTCCAGCTGGAGTCTCGACTCGCTATGGTTCAAATCAGACCCAAGCATTGGCCTTTGAATGGTCTGTGTGTGACTCTGCAATCTAGGTGCAAAAGGCCCTGGACACACCAGGTACACATGAATGCATGTGGCGGTCTGGTGGAGGTAAGCAACAACTGTCTACACAAATTAAGTGAACATCAGAGGGGCCAAGGCAAGGCTGAATGGAATGCCTTGAATTGGCCTCCATCCTGCTTGGGAACAAGGAAGAGTCAGTTTTAGAAAGAGGGAAAACAGCTTTCTTGATTAGCTCTATGGCACATTTACCTTAAGGCTTCTCCATTATCTCTAGGAATGCTTTGGGTTCCTTTATGGGTTGCATGAACTACATAGGTTCATTGCTTTAGGGAAGCCTGTCTTCATGGAAGGGCAGTGAATAGCCATGTCTCAGTGTATTTATAATCTGTATGTAATCATCTGTAATGGACTCCTGTTGCATACAAAAGGCAAAAAGACAACTGCTGACTGGGCAATCTGAAACATCAATAGCCATGGCAGGGGGTGGGGGACCCTGAGACATCCAGCATGCAATGGTCAGGAACCACAAGGCTTACCACACATCTTGGCTTTGCTGAGTGTTGCACTTCTCTGATTGCTGCCCACTCCCTCTAGAAACCATGGCAGTGAGGTGAGTGTGCAAGTCGAAGAGCCCACTGGCTTGGTATGAGTGCCATGCTTCAGGGCTAAAGTGGCCAAGGACAAGAGTGGTCATACTGTATTTGTCAATGACTTGGTGCAGTGAAACAAAAGCTTGACTCAGCAGTTAATCAGCTAGAGTCAATCAATGACAGGCTTGCAACTCTTGAAACGAGCCAGCAAGATGTCAGTGACAGGATTGACACTATAAAGGACTCCTTCCTGCCTTCTGTCTCTCAGAAATTAAAAGATGTGACCATAGCTCTCGGCCTAAAGACCCTGGACAAGGATGTCCATGGCCGAAAGTGGGCCTTGATAGTACAGGGACTTAAAGGTGGGGCAGGTGAAAGCGTGGAGCAAACCAAAGAAGCCTGCATAGATCTGGCGCGCAAATACTTGAAAGTTACGGATGCTGATACCACACTGTTTAGCGCATGCCACTGCCTTAGCCAACAGCAAGATGCTAGCGTTTATCTGCATTTTGTGGACCTTGACCAGCGCAATCGTTGGTTAGCAAACGCAAAAAACCTGAAGCATCATGAACAGAGAATTTCCATATCCCCAGACCTCCCCCCTGCTATTCGGATCTTGAAGAAAGAGCTAATGGATTATCGACGAAACTTACCAACCGAGATCAAGTCAAAATCAACTGTTTCCTACCTTAAGGCCTGGCCCTATGTTCAGCTCAAAATCTCCAGACGTGACCCGTATTACCCCAAAACTACGCAAGAAAAACTGGTATCCCACTTCCTCGAATCAGACCTAAACATGACATTCGCTTATAACTAGCCAATGAAGGACGTGTGTGTGTGACAGTTGTTTGATTTTCAGGGACTTTCCGAAATATCCTGAATCAGAGGAACAACAGATCTGTGTTTTGTTGTTTAACATAATTTTTTGAAAAAGATTATAGGATATTCACCTGATTGGTATATCCATAATTTACATATTTATGTTTGGTGTAATTTAACTTTACTGGTAGTCATAACGATTGGTGACAAGACGACCACAGGTCCTAATCCTCCACTGCTTGAATATTGAAAAACTTGTCACATGACTGTACTATTTCTTAATCATCCAAATGCTTCACACATTTCACAATAGTGCTTATCCAAGGTACCTGACTACAGTTAATTCTTTATCTGTTCCTTGTTTGTTAGGATGGTATATCCTAAAGGAGTTTAATTTCCATACATGGACACGAGTTGTTTTGCTGCACTAGCAATGTACACAATATTCAGTTTTTCTCCTTTACTAAGTATGATGCATACACTTTGGTACAGAGACAAAGTTGTTCTCCTACTGCATCCAATTCTTACTCTTCTTATTTTTCTTTCTTTTTGTGTTTCTTTATCCCACAGGTTTAATTTCATGTGGAAAAATATCCACAATTGTGTTGTCACCTGTGAGGGCTCAATTTGCATTTTTCAGATTTTCAATAATACTGCCTATATTTATTCTCTCTTTAACTTTTGATGACTGTTTTTGCTTGATGCTATTACACAAATGTGTATCCATTCGCAAATTTGGTTTTATCACAGTACTGCAAACTTTGCTTAGTTTCTATAAAAGATCCTCAAACATGTGTTGTTTAAATGTGAGAATCTATACTTGTCACATCATCTGGGATTTTGCCATATTTGATAACTTTTGCTTTGTAAAGACTACACAAGCAATGTATAATCGTTTTCTATATAGATTTAAAGTGTACGTTCTTGACTGTCCTACATCAATATGTGGAATTGTCCTTCATGTCTGCTCTAGCACATGGATGTGACTCATACAAATCATATTCTTTCCCAAATGTTGATCTTCTGTTATTTTTGTATGTTATTATAATGACTTATAACATCAGTTTATTACATGTGGTCCATTTCTACCGTAACTATACTTCGTGCATTAATATGAAGGTAAACAAGATGGTTAAAATTCCTTTTGTAGCTGTTGTTTGCCTCATAACAGCAACACGATCATTCAGTAACTTTACATCATGAATTCTGATACTTTAGTTAACGATATCCTTCGTAATTTTGGTGGCGTCATGAGAAATAATTTAAATAATTTGCTGGACAACCCTGATGAATTAGAACATGCTATCTCAATTTCCTCCGATTCTCCCTATGTCGAAATTTCTAATTTACCTGATTATTTGAAACCATTTTCTACCAATTTCTCAGCTTTAGGTTTAAATATACAAAGTTTAAATGCTAAATTTGATAAATTCAAATCACTATTGGATGAATTAAGAAAGGAGGATGTTGAATTCAGTGCAATTTGTTTGCAAGAGACCTGGCTTGAAGGCTTACAGCCAGACACCAGTCTCTATGAACTAGATAACTACGTTTCTATTCCTCTTGGTGCCACTTGCAGCTCCCACGGTGGATTAATAATTTATTTACATGAAAATTTCCAGTATGCTGTTAGAGAATTTTATAGTCCAAATGCTTTGTGGGAAGGTCAGTTTATTGATATATTTGGGAACAGTTTAAGGCAAAAAATTACAATTGGTAATATTTATAGGCCTCCTCGTGACAGAAATGAAGACATTGAATTATTTATAAATGATCTTTCACCTATTTTAGCAACCCTATCTCAGGAGCAATCTGACAAATTATTTTTGGGAGACTATAATATTGATCTCTTAAAACTAAATACGAGAGAAAAATTTTCTGACTTCTTCAATGAACTGACAGAATATAATTTTCTGCCTAAAATATCTTTACCTACTCGCTTTTCTGAGAGGAATGCAAGTTTAATTGACAACATTTTCTGTGGTTTGTCACGTTGTAATAAGGTATTATTATCAGGTATTGTATTTACTAACTTATCTGACCATTTACCGTATTTTACTTGCCTTGATCAGAATTTAAATTTGCAAACCCCACCCAAATATGTCAAAGTCCACAACAAAGATCCAATATCTTTTCAAAATTTTGCGCAAGAGATCAATAATTATGATTTCACGCAAGCCCTTGACAACGATTTAAATCTTGATCCCAACAATAACTATAATAAATTAAAAAACCATAATCAAACAATTTAAGGATAAACATTTCCCTACTAAAACAGTCCGCTTCAAAAGATATAAGCATAAGAAATCCCCTTGGATGACAAATGGAATTCTAACATCAATAAAATTTCGTGATAATTTGTATAAAAAATTGAAATGTACATCCCCTGATGTTCCCCAATTTCAAACTCTCAAGCAAAATCTCAAAACTTACTATAAAATACTGACAAATTTGATTAAAAAGCAAAAACGATTTCATTTTCATTCGCAATTTGAAAATTTTAAGAATGACACAAAGAAAACTTGGGACATTATTAAAAATATCTTAAATGTCAGCAAAACGAAACAACAGTTTCCATCTTTTTTCATGATAGAAAACAAAAAGGAATCAAATAGAAGTGAAATAGCTGAAAAGTTCAACTCATTTTTTGCTGGCATCGGCCCAAAAATGGCTGCAAAAATTAATCAAAGACACATACCCCATTTCAATATCTACCTAAATCGACAGTGGGAAAGTATTTTTAATTTTACTTATACCTCCCCAGCCGAGGTTGAATTAATCATGAATAACTTTAAACCTAAATCAGGTACAGGTCATGATAATTTGTCAATGAGATTTGTTAAAAAAATTAAATCATCACTTGCTAAACCTTTATCTCTAATAATTAATCAGTCTCTCATGACAGGTATTTTTCCAGACAAGCTGAAAGTAGCCAAAGTAATACCAATTTACAAAAAACATGACGAGCATATTCTGAACAACTATAGACCAATTTCCCTACTTCCCGTTTTCTCAAAGGTTTTTGAAAAAGTTGTGTGCCAACAATTGTATGATTATTTTTCTTTGAATAATATCCTCTATTCAAGTCAGCATGGATTTAAAAAGCGTCATAGCAATGAAACTGCTACTCTGGAATTTATTGATCGAATATATAAAATTCTTGATTCCGGTGAAATACCTCTGACTATATTCTTAGACTTATCTAAAGCTTTCGATACCTTAGATCATGAAATACTTCTGCATTAACTAAAATACTATGGTCTCTCTGATATATCTTTAAAATGGTTCATGAGTTATCTGTCAAATAGATCTCAATATGTTCAGTTAAATGATGTCGAGTCCAAGCCTTTACCTATCACCACCGGTGTGCCCCAAGGATCAATCCTTGGGCCGCTACTTTTTATAATATACATTAACGATCTCTACTTAGCTTCCCCAAATTTTGAATCCATCCTGTATGCTGACGACACAACACTTATAAATCCACTTTGCACTTTTAACTTCAGACCCCAATCCAACGATCACGACCTCTCAAATAATATAAATTCTGAACTTGCAAGTGTGCATGACTGGCTTGCCGCAAATAAATCTTTAAATATCCTAAAAAACAAAATACATGTTATTTTCTTTTCCACAACGAAAGTTGAACATAGATATCGATCTACAGATAACCAATGTTCGAACAGAGAGAACAACAGTTTGACTTTCTTGGATTAATAATTAATGAAAAATTAAGTTGGAATGCCCATTTAAACAAAATTTCAAATAAAATTGCTTGCATAATTGGAATAATAAAAAAGCTGCATTATTTTCTTCCCAAATGTACACTGGTCCTCATTTATAATTCCCTCTTTTTGCCCCACGCAAATTATTCTATTCTTGCATGGGGATATGCCTGTGACCGCATTCTCAAATTACAAAAATCAGCTATACGTTTGATAAGTTCAGCCCAGTATAATGCCCACACTGACCCACTATTTAAAACTTTAAAGATTTTAAAAGTCTCTGATTTGTTCAAACTTAAATCTCTCAAATTTTTTTTTCGGTACTCTAAAAATGAATTACCTGGTTATTTTGATAACATGTTTACTTCAATACCCAGCACGCATAATTATCCCACTCGATATCGTGATGTTCCACGCTACACTATTCCAGTTCATGCATCCACCGAAGAGTGCATTCGATACTCTATCCCCAAATTGATTCAAAATTCCCCTGTAACTCTGACAAGCAAAATCCATACTCATTCTTACTCTGGTTTCTCACAATATGTCAAAAATTTCTATATTACTCAATATTCCGAAACATGCTCCATCTCTAATTGTTTTGTATGTGGTAATCATCAATAATTTGATTGTTTGCATGAAATTGTATCACACAATATCTGAGTTGATATGTACATAAATATAAATGGTTGTTAAACATGTTTTTTACGATACAAAATGGTTTGAACCAGCAAAGTAATCTTTTTTTAGGTGGCCCATGCGAGAGCGGATGTTTGTTCATTCTTATGCTGGGTCATCCTGACAATTATGTTCAATGGTAGTAGCAACAAGGTTGGCTTTTCTTGAATGTATTGTTTGTTTGCTATTGCTAACTAAAATGTTTCATGTATCCACTTGTGTCGAATAAATGAAATCTGAATCTGAATCTGAATCTGGTGCAGGGCTGATCAGTAGAGCGGGCCAGAGGGATCTGCTCCCACCAAACAACTTCCACCATCACTCCTCCAAACAAGGTTCTAGAGAGGAGGGGCTGCATTGTGCTACTGTGGAATATTGTGTCTGGCAACAGCTGACCCTGGAGGTAGGCATCTCTCCACAACAAACATAGGTGTGCCTCCAATGTGCAGGCAGTTTAGATTTGATGGTCAACCTCTTGCAACAAAGAAGCCACAAGTAGAGACACCCAATCGAGTCAGTCCTGCACAGCCTCAGTAATATGCACAGAGCCCTTGAGGTCATCCAAGCATGACATCAAAGTAGCCAAAGATAAATCTTAATATGATGTGATACAGACAAAACCCCATGGCATCCTTTTCCAGCCTCTTGTATGCCTCAGCAGTTGCGTTGATGGACTTTGGCTGCAAAGCATGGAACTCCACCTGGAGTGGATAGGATGGACCTGCTCAGGTGGAGAGTACCATCATCCCTGGACATATGACTTTGGGAGGAGTTTTACTTGTACAAGATAGCTTGACATCTTGGCTCCATGGGACCTTGTGTGCCACGAGTCCTAGCTGTGGCCTGTTTGTAAAACTCAGGCATAAAGGTTCAAAAGGGGATATGCGTCTTATGATGTGTATCCTGCAAGGACAAACCCCAGCAGGACATTGTGACAGCCCTACAGCTCTCCTCCTAGGGAGAGACCACAGTTTGGTCCCGCACCAGGCTCTGAATTAAGTCTTTGAAATGTTCTCAACCTTGGAGCAGAACAACAGTGAGTGGTGTCCATTGGGGTGGAGGCATGTTCCACATGGTCCACATTTTATCACTTGGCTTGGCGGCTCAGACCACGGAAGGCTTGATTGTCAGCAAGTCGACTGCAGTCAAGGCCTGCTGACAGGTAGGTCTGGCTGCATGGGCTCATCCTCATCCTCAGTGCTCATGTTGGAAGACTAAGGATTCATGAGGGGAGTAGTGAGACCCCAAGCCACATGGAGCAACACACCATTTCTAAGTGGTGGAGTGGCCACTTCGGACAGCAAAACCTCCATCAACACTATGCAAGGGGGTAGCGATGGCTTCAGCCAAAGTTGTCAGAGCCTCTGTCTTCTCAGCCTACATGCGGCTGGAGAGGGGGGCGGGCTTCTCGAGAACCCATTGCAAAGGGCACAGCTGCCTCTGACTCGGAAGTCTGGCAGGAGAGTGCCTGCAGGAGTCACAAAAACTGCCAAGTCTCTGGAGGGCACTTGACATGGGTCACAGCTGCTGCCAACTTTGGAGTCTTTGCGAGTGGTTTGGGAGGGGGTGGGGGGAAGGGGTCCTGTGGAAGTTTCAGGAACTACAGAACCCTTTGGCCAACTGAGAGCTGACTCAGGGAAGAAGCAGCAAGCTGCTTTGCTGAAAGAGTGTCCTTGCAGATAGCAGAAGTAAAGGCAAGGGAGGATGAAGGAGAGGTCTCCAGCTGCAGGCACTCTTGCTCGCACAGCTGGAGTTCCACTTGTCTCTTCAAGGAGGCAGGTAGGGCACCTGGCTCAATGGCAGCAGTCGCTGGGATTGCCAACTGCTCCCTATGGAAGGACCCTGCACAGGGGCAAGAGGCAAAACCAGCAGTGAAGCTGGAAGCTTCAAATGTGGCACTTTTGTTGCAGAGGGGGCTACCTTCACAGGAGCCGAGGGATCACTAACAGTAGAAGGCACTACCACAGACTTGGGGACCCTTCCTTTTAGCTCCAGTATGCCTGAATGTATGAGCTGATACCTTGAAACTGGGAACTTGGGAAGTCTCTCCTGACTTCAGCGGTTCAGAACACTTGGATTTATAATCTGAGCACTTGGATCTGAGTGCTTTGAATAGCTGAGTATCAGAGATACCTGGACCCTAGCGAGTAGATCTTCATTCAGCCTCATCCACTTGCACAGTTTTGACTCCAAGTGCTCCAACCCAGAAGAACAAGATCTCAATACATCAAATTGCATTTTGTCTTGCTTTTCAAAGTGAATTCTGAAGTGGTAAGTTGAGAGAGGGCCATCAGTGCTCCCAACATATCAACCTGCAGCCATATACTCATAGCCATAGAGTCCAAGGCATGAGCAACCCACGGGGCAGTGGCCAAAGATTCACTGGTCAATGTGAGATCAGCTTGTTGCTCATGATCTTCAGAAGGACATTTCTTCCTGCCCTGCTTATGACTGTGTCGTCTCTAAGCATCATGTCCCTGTGAGGTTTCAGTTGTAGTTGTGGCAGCCACCTGAGTCTGCAAGCAAACCACATGGGTTTGTCTTCACTCATCTTATTTGATGTTTTTGCATCCTAATTTCATAAAATAGGTACCATGTGACCAGAATATACAATAAAACAGGTCATGCCTTAACCAAAATAGTAGTAAATGAAAATATTTTTTATCATCTTGCTCGTCTTCTATGGTAAAATTGGAATTCCCCCAAAAGGCAAGATAAAACGGAAATTAGCAACACTTCCTGTCGAGAGCCTCATTTTGTGGTTTCCCTCTAATCCCCCTACCGACTGACTGGCAGCAAGAGCCAGCTCATCTGAAGCAACAGCCAGCAAGGCATTACACAGTAGCCTTGTGCCTTGACGCTTTGAACTCCTTTGACATCTTGGTGGCTGATACAACAATGAAATAGAACTACTGTGTGTTCTCTGTATCTCGTAAAAGGTCCGTGTTCTAAAGTAATTCTGACTGTCAAAATCATTCACATTTTGGGTCTGTCAAGAGTTTTGCTTTTTTCTTGGGGGGGGGGGTTCTTTGTGTGTGTGTGTGTGTGTGTGTGTGTGTGTGTGTGTGTGTGTGTGTGTGTGTGTTCTTTGCAAATTAATAGTTGTGACTGGGCTGAAACCGGAAAAAAAGCCAACAAGCTACTTAAGACTTAGCATAGAGCCGTGGGCCTGCCACTTGGTGATTAATCAAATTTAGGGGCTGGGCTTGGCACAAAGACATTTGTGGTGACATGCTGGTTGCCACCCCCCCCCCCCCCCCAAAGGACTTTAATTAAGCAGACGGTCCAATTTTTCACTTTTAAAACACACAGCTGTCAACATGACGTCCAGGCGGCTATGGGAGAAAAGGACAAGGTATTATACGAGTTCAGACCACTTCAATGGTCGACAGATACAATGCAAGCTCACAGACTTAAAAGTATAAAAGAAAATATTTTAAAATATATGTATTTATATGTATGTATATATATATATATTAAAGGGTATGACCTAAAGGTGTTGTGACTAGACACCATTCTTTTGTGTTAACATAAACAATTACATTTTTTGATATGAATGTCACATGTCCATTCATAAATTGACACTTGATAGCAATCAATTGATCGTGAAAAGAATGGTAGCAGCAATTTTCAGTCATAGCTGATAGACTAAACTAAAGTTCCTTTGAATGTGATCATGTCTGTATTGTATCAACACGAGGTTGATGTAGACTAAACTAAAGTTCCTTTGAATGTGATCATGTCTGTATTGTATCAACACGAGGTTGATGTTACCCATATGAAAGCTAGTGTGCCAAAGGCTCTATTGTTTGACCTCTCCTATTCATTATTTGCATCAATGATATTGCTTATAAAATTGCATGTGACATACATTTTGCTGATGACAAGAGCAGTTTAGAAAGTATATATGACCGCGAAGCTTCAAGATCGCGCATTGATGCCTTTTAGGGTAATCCATATGTCTGGGGTCCGATGCGTTTAATGTTGGAGAAATATAGAAAAATTACACTATTCTGTATCCTGGTGATCCTGCAATATCGAACGCCACAAACCACAACCAAAACCAATTTCCTCAGGATAACACCATGAAGCAGGTAGAATCTACGCCGGATCCATGAAATTCCCGTCTTACGGTAGGCTGTCTCCTGAAATAAGTTAGGGAGTCGCTACACACAGTCGTAGGATATATATATATATATATATATATATATATATATATACAGTGAATGATGAAACCATGCGGTGAAATGGTATACATTAGAATAACTAAAGTTTTCTTAACTAGTTTTTACTTATTATTTTTCTTACAGGAAAAAGAAATGGAAAGCTACAACAGAAATATCAAGCCCGCCCATGTCTTCTTTACAAGAGACAATGGAACATCGCGACAGCGGAATTGACAATCCTCTTTATGATACATGTCATAAGAAGAATGAGGACACATCGCCATAAGATTTTTTTTTCTTTACAAAGACGTGAAGATTTTTTTGTAGAAAGACGTGACAGCAGATTGTTGGTCAACAAGTAAAACACACGTATTTTCTTAAGCTAGTGTATCTATCGTTTTCAATCCACACCTAATGGCTGTATTATATTGTAACGTCGCAAAATACATATGTTCATTCAGACCATATATGTAAAAACAGAAGAGTGTGCTTTTAATGCAACCAGGACACAAAAAAGACATCGATTATCAGACAGTCTTGCATGCTGTACATTTATTTATAATGCTTAGTTGGGGGCATCAGGCGACACCCACGCGGATGGGATTTTATCAACTTGGATCAGTGGCCTTGCATATAACAAGATCAGACGTTCCAAGATAATATATTTATATACGTTTTCTTCTTGGATATTTTGCTCTTCTTATCTGTACCTTCGATTCCCACAACATAATCCCATTTGCTGGAGCATAAAAACAAGGCTTGTGTAGGTGCAACAGTGAAAAGATAAAAAGAGAGAATAATAATATCGAAACGTGGCATAATTTAAGTATTGTATTTGTGTCTTTTTGCCCAGAACCACTTCCTAGTAGTCAATATCCTATTCCGCAGTTCGAACTCTTTACTCTCCATAAGCTAACCTGTCCCTGTCTAACCTGTATACATATGGAATTACTGTTGTCTATATTGCACACGTTCCTCTGTAAAATTTTGACATAGGCTGTATCAGCCCAAATAAATTAAAGGGTCTTCAGCGGGTAACTACTCAACATGTTTCGGAGCCTTTTACCCGTACATGTCTCTCTGAGTAGCGGCTCCTTGTCTAAGTTAAATATTCAGCAAAGACAACCCACATAATAAAGAATAAATAAGAACGTGGCAAATGATGAATTAGCTAAATACGTGAAGTTTTGCTTATAAATGCAGAGCTTCGTTATGAAAGAAGAACCCCTGTCAAACAAACCATAATTACTAAATTTGTATAGTACAGGTTCATATAAGAACAATTTGACTTACCCCGGAACCAATATGTACCCTTTCTGGCTGGACAGTTTATCCTAGTTAAACCACCCGCCAGTGTATAACTGAAGTGGAAACAAGCTGGGGCCTTATATTCAGTCCCAGTGATAGTAAAGTAAACAGTTGCAACTAGACCACCTGTACAAACCAAGGGAAATCCCAACAAGGACTGTAACAATGGACATCCTATTTTATATTTTTACAGTATTCAGTGGTTATATATTGCAAATTACAGTCACCCTTCAACGAAATCATGGTGCACCAACAGACTGTCGTTTACAAGCACTTTAAAATCTCTCTTTCTGTATCTCTCTCTCTATATATAAATGCCACATCTTAGAAAAGCTGATGAGCTCCACTATCGTATTCTACATAACTCTAGGTATGCTGGTTGTTGAATGATAGATCCTTTTACAAAGAACTTGAGTCAAACATCCTTATAATTCAGAGCAGTTCCTTTTGACTAGTTTCGTAGCAGTAAGTACTGAAAGAGTTGACTCCTTACCCACATCTAATGAACGCTTTCACCTGTGCCTTACACGCAGTCAAAATGCAAGAGGAAATGCGTCACTACAGATCCTTGCTCTTATGCACTTACAAATGTGCATGAAGGAATCCAACGCATGTAGTTATTGGAATCTTTCGGTTAAAATACATTCACCAAGGTGGATCCATTCAGTCAGAGACTGATCTTCCACAGGGCCTTGCTATAGTAAAACAATACAAGCCGTAGTAATATACACAATACAGGAATAAACTCCAATAGTTAAACTTGAGGCCATCAACTATATATATATATGGGTGAGATAAAATCGGCTTTTGCTCTCGCCAGCATCAGACCTCTGCTTTATAAACTCGGTAGATTATTGATTATTATGCTACCTTTAAAAAGATGTTTTGAAAAATTCTTCATCAGGTAGAGCCATGTGAATATTTGATTTTGAACTTAATATTGTTTAAGAAGTGTTGATATATCTCCAAAACGCAATTTATTCTCCCTTTAACGGTTTAATCTGTTGCCATTTAAATCGCCTGGTCAGAGCTTTGTTCCAATCACTTATGTAATCGTAACGTCCTGTAACTGTTCCATTGTAGATAAATTTCGCTTCATTAAAAGGTTGAGAAAATGTGCTCTATATATGCATGTAATTGGTCAATCTGTCGAACAAAATATGAAACTGATCACAAAGTCCACATCCTGCTTTGATGAGTCGCATAGAATGAGAACCCATGCTATTTGATAATTTGCAATTCATTCCACATTATTCTGGTAAGGACATTGCCCCCCCCCCCCCTTTTTTTATGTTTCTGGCGGATGATGTTGTAATTGGCTTAGAGCGTGACTTGCCAGGTTATGCAAAATTAGACCTCCTTTTGCGCAAGTTGACACTTAATGAAACTTTCGTCATTGAACATTTTATAATTCCCATAATTCTTAAAACTGACCACACGCACCAACATGTAACTAATGAGAAGGAAACTATTTATCAACAGACAGTGATGCTACCATGACAAACTCAACTTTATCAATTTTGTAATTCACCATAAGGATCAAAACGTTACAGGTATGGAAACAGCAATTATTTAAATGCAGTAGTTATCTGACTAAAACTGAATAATGTCCTCCTTTTTATAAACGTATCAGACAATCTTCACTAAAATCGAATCCAAAGTGTATTTAAAAGGATTTCTTTCCTTGCATGTGCTGTATTGTCAGTAAAGTGCTACATTACGCACTATTTTCTATCAGGAACATTTTGCAAAAGTAAAATGTAAGTCTTATCTTATTTAGTACCTGATCATTTAACACGCATATGGCTTTGACGAGCACGAATGCATGGAGGAATGAAAGAATGAATAAAGCTTATTGGCTGCATCATAGCAGTACATTGCACTTTGAAATACATGTATAAAATCTTGCAGAAGTACAATGAAATATGATACAAACGATGTCAAATATATCAACTAGATCGCAATTGGTAACAGAAAAGAAAAAAAACAGTCTCGGTACGCTTCTATTGCAGATACTACTTTGGGAAAGAATAAAGCTACTATTTTCATTTCCGTGTGCCATCAAGTTTCTTATTAAAACTGTTTGTGCATTGTTAAACTTGCTAAGTGAAGTAAAAGTATCAAATAACTTTCGTGTCCTTTTATTAAAAAATGATAAGAAAGTGAATAGTATCATCTGGTACATTGGAATTTTCATATTTTTTACTTCAACTGCAATACCCTGGAGTTGCCTGCGTGTATACGATTTAAAATAAAAAAGATGTAGGTACCTATGCTGAAAAGTGTTCTATTGTTCTTAATGCATTAATTGACATTTATTTTCTCAAGAAGTCAAATTTATTTTGGACTACTTGTATTTCTGCTCCGTTGGCATGCCTGGTATCATGGCTCACGGGCACACTGTGTCAGCTTATCATGATCTCTTTAGTTTGGTGATTTATCTATTACACTTGTATATATTTGTATTCTGTTTTTCAAGTTTTTTTTCTAGTTTTTCTTCCTATACGGCAGCTTCTCCTGCATTTCATTTGGACACAATTACGCCAAGAAACTCCAAATGTGGCATAATTATACCTCCATACATCGAGTATAGCCAATTTATTAAGAGAGGTTAACATTTTTGAAAATTGTGCAAATTAGGCCCATTTGAATCGTCACATCCCACAAAAATTTGTTAGGCAGCTGGTGACACCCGGTGGGAAAATGGTTCAGTTCAGTTTGTGGCCAGCTTGCCAAGGAACACACTGGTCTTATTTGGCAGCTAATGACATCTGGCGGTTGAAAGTAAAGTTCAGGGTATGGAAAGGTTGCTAGACAATAAATTCTCTCTAAGCAGGGAGCAAGCTAAGATCTGTAAAAAGTCAATAATTCTCTTTGACATGTTGACCTGAGTTTGAAATTTTGTATATATGACAAAGAAAACATGCAACTGAGGGAGCAAATATATTTTTATATCTCTATACCCCCACAACCTAAATGCTGGCAGGCCAGTCATCGATTTAGGCTGTAGAATGTCTTGCTGTGTGGACGGTAAAGGTCACACTTAGAAATGTCCCCAGCGCGTAAATTGGCTTCTTAATCTTGAACTTTCAAATAGTCAAATTTTGTTTTCACATGTTGACAACAATGAAAGACGTTCAAAATACATGCCACAGCTACACAGAACTTCGCATATTGTAGTAACGTGGGGCAAGATGGGGTATCAAATGCCCGCTGATTCTTCACTATCTTCACAATGGCTCCTGTACTTGGCATTAGGATATGCAGACCAAACAGAGAGCTGCAAGATGCATCTTCAATCACGGCACCAGTTTAACCAGTAACTTGATAGCTGATTATTTCCACGGCAACCTACTGATCGGTAGATTCTTGCTTTAATTTTTATTAAAGCAGTTCAAATTTGGGTTTTTTTTTTACAGTTTTAGAGTTTGAGTAGACTTTTTGGGGTGGGTGAAACTACATGTATGAAACGTTTTCAGTGATTCTGCTCAATTTCAGTCATAATCTGTGTTGCATTATGTTTCCTCACTGATGAATTAGCATGGACAACAGTCACATAAACTATTGTAGGTAGAGGTGTCATTCCATCTTCAATTCATAGGTTTCTGCTGCTTTAAGCACAACCAGTGAACCAATAAAACAAAACGTTGTAGAATTTAAATTCACATCTGATAGGAGAACCTGAAAAATTGAAATGTTCAAAATCTACTAATTTTCAATATAATAATGCGTAGATGTGTCATTCCAATTTCACGTCCTCAGCTTGTTCATTATATGTATATATTTTTTATCTAATTCCTAACTTCCAGAAGCCGCCGAAACAGGAATAAATGAACAGTGTGTGGCCCTATCAGTGAAGATAAAATAATTCAAATTAGGAGCAACAATAGCAGACTTGTTTGACATGATTGTGATTGACCAGACATATAACAAGCCATGACCTGTCACCAGCTGTCAATAACATGGACATCACTAAGATTTGTTGTTTACATTCATAATAGACGTAAACCGTAAATGCTACCACATGGTGACCATTTTTTCTTCTGTGATACATAAATGAGCCAACATTGCAATAAAAAGTGTACGACAGTTAAGCAGAATTTCTCACAAAATGACCACATCGTGTTCGCCCTCGGACACTTGTCATTCCGATCTATCAAGAATTCTTTCTTTCTATGTGGCATTTCTGTTTCACCTGCAGGTTTTTTTTTTTACAAACCAGAGACTCATTTTATTGTAGTTTTCTCTCTGAAGTTTCATGTTTTCTGTCATGTAGCTTTCGCAATTAAATTTTGAATGTGCAAGGGAACGTCTTTCCTGTGTGGCAACACATGGATTTGCTTTGAAGCAAATCTTCTTTACTAGTCTCTTTCTTTCCCTTTTGTTTATTTATCAGCAATTTATCCGGTATTTCATTTGGGCGCTATATTACGTGAAAACTCCAAACTTGGCATAATTATGCTTCCGTACATATATTATTGGAACTTAGTAAAGAGTTGTGAACATTTTGAGGATGATGCCGGTTGGAGCCATTGGAAAATTAAAATTTTGATTATCTTGAAAACTATTATAGATAGAGGTGCCATATCACCTTCGATTTGTAGATTTGTGTCATGTGCACATCCAATGAGCCACAGACAAAGTTGTAGAACTTTAATGTATGCTAATTAAGGGCACTCGAAAAGTTAAAATATTGAACATCTTCTAAACTATATTAGGCAGATGCCATTTCAACTTCAATTTATAAGTTTGTGCTGTAGGCGCATTCAATTAACCAAAAACAAAAATTTTAGAATTTTAATTTATATTAATTAGAGGCAATTTAAACGTTTAAATGTTGAATAAAATATGATAGGTATGGGTACTATTCCAACGTCGGTGTGTCGGTTTCTACCATGGGTGCATCCAAAAAAACACAAAATAAAGTCGCAGAATGCCAATTTAATCCAAATTAGGGTCACTCTGTCAGTTTTCATCCAATTTTAGCCACGTTACACCAAAATTATAGGTATTGTTACATTGCTTATTTTTGTAATTAACGTGTAACCTATAAAGGTCAAAGGTCAATGTCATTTTGCCATTGAAATTTTCTTCCAGCCATAACTTTATCAATTTTATCCGATTCTGATCATGTTAGGATAGAATTATAGATGTTGTATAACTAAACATTTTTGTTATTTATATGTGACCTCTAAAGGTCAAAGGTCGAGTGAAGCTCATTTGGACCTTTGAAATTTTCATCTACCCAACACTTGGTCAATTTAATCAGGTTGGACCCAAATTGTTGTTATTGGAATACTCAACGTTTTTTTTTTTTTTTTTTTGTTTTTTTTTTTTTGTTTTATTTTAATTCACGTCTGACCTCTAAAGGTCAAAATTCAATGTCATTTTGCCACATGGAATTTTCTTTTAGCCTTAACTTTGTTATTTTTTATCCCATCTTGATCATATTGGGCTCAAATTGTTTATATTGTAACAGTACAATTTTGTTGTTATTTACATGTGACCTCTAAAGGTCAAAGGTCGAATCACGGTCATTTGGACCTTTGAAATTTTCACTCAGCCAGTTTCCATCCAATTTTGATCATGTTGGACTGAAATTATAGATGTTGCAACACTGCACATTTTTAAGTAACATGTTACCTGTAAAGGTCAAATGTCAAGCCCATTTGGCCCCTTTGACGTTTCATCTACTCATAACATGGTTAAGTTTCATCTGATTTGGTTCATGCTGGGCTTAGATTGTAGATATTGTAGCACTGTACATTTTTGCAATATACATCTGATCTCTTAAGGTCAAAATTCAAGGTCGTATGGCCCTTTGAATTTTCATCCAGCCAGTACTTAGTCAATTTTCACTCAATTTCAGTCATGTCGGGCTCAAATTGTAGATATTGCAACACATCACATGTATGTACTTTAGATGTTACCTCTTTAGGTCAAAAGTCGAGGTCATTTGGATGTTGAAATTTATCATTTAGCATAAAGTCAATGGAATCTAAAGAACCAAAGGATAAAAGTTGTAGCATTTAACATTTACATTTTTGGAGGCAAACAGACAGATTTGCTTTGAAGCAAATCTTCGTTTTAGTTTCCATTTCCTTTTGCATCAGTTACTGATGCCGTTGTCCTTTTTCCAGGTCCTCCAAAGTAACCTGAAGCCAATCGACTGCATTAAATTCCTCAATGGAAAAAAAGGACAGACAAAAAAGAAAATTTTCTTTACAGGAAATATGTTCCTACAAACGTTGTAAATATTGCTTGATAAAAATTTGAAAATGCAAATGAACTTGACCGTTAGAGGTCACATGTAAAGTATCAAAATGTGAAATGTTGGAAATAACTGCAATTTCAGCCTCACATAACTGAAATCCAATCAAAACTGACCAAGTTACAGCCACATCAAATTTCAGGGGTCCAAATAACCCTGACCTTTGACCTTTAGAGGTCACATGATTTTTTTTTTAATCGGCAGTGTTCTAATATGTACAATCTGTGTCCAACATGATCTAAGTGGGATACAAATTTACCAAATAAGAGCTAGAAGAATGTTTCAAATGGCAAATTGACATTGAACTTTGATCTTTACAGGTTGTGAATTACAAAATTAAGCAGTGGTGCAATACCTACAATTTTGGTGCAACATGGTTAAAATGTGATGAAAATTGACAGAATTATGGCTGAATAAAACTTTCAAAGGTCCAAGTGGCATCGACGTTTGACCTTAAGAGGTCACATTTCTTTTGCAAAAATGTGCAGTGAGAACATATTCACAATTTGAGCCCCACATGATCAAAATTGGATAAAAATTGACTGAGTTCAAAGGTCCAGATGACCCCGGCCTTCGGCCTTTAGAGGTCACATGTCAATTACCAAAATATGGAGCGTTATAAATTTATAAAATGGAGTTGGATCGGTTACCTGCACCTATAATAGTTTTGGAGATATTTAGGATTTAAATTTTCAATTGGCCCTAAATTGGATAACTTGCAAAACCATGGTACCTCAGTACAAAAACTCCAAACCTCATGTAAGGAAGTGCAAACATGCCATTTTTGGAGTATCTATGCATGATAGTTTCGAAATTGAATGTGGGACAAATTTGCCTATCAACCAATCAATCAATCAAGAAAGAAAGAAAGCAAGCAAGAAAGAAAGAAAGAAAGAAAGAAAGAAAGAAAGAAAGAAAGAAAGAAAGAAAGAAAGAAAGAAGTTTGCAAATTGAATGTGGGACAAATTTGACTCCAATCAATCAATCAATCGAGAAAGAAAGAAAGAAAGAAAGGAAAGAAAGAAAGAAAGAAAGAAAGAAAGAAAGAAAGAAAGAAAGAAAGAAAGAAAGAAAGAAAGAAAGAAAGAAAGAAAGAAAGAAAGAAAGAAAGATGTCCCTCTTGGCACAGGCACAACAAAAACAAGACACGATGGCGCTAAACCACATGTTCACTTCAACTAATGTAAGAGGCACAAGTTTAAATACTCACGGATGTGGTTGCAAATCTTGATATTCATTGGTAATATATCCAGCAATATGCATGTAGTCACGACATCAGTATCACATTTTGGATATTCCAGTTAAAGGATATGCCTTCGTCGTACTGATACTAATTGACCGACAGGGACAGATCCGGCAATTCTTCCTGGTTCGTGTGACCCAATTATGCACAATACCCTCTCAAAAAGGGTATTGTGCAGATATATCTAAAAGCATTCTGATTCAGAATGAAACCAAAAATATGTTTCTGTGTCAGTCTGTGGAATTTGTTTTTCAAGTATAAAATCCCCAAAATTTGACCAAAAAAAAATAATAACACCACAAGGAATGTTGCAGCAGAATCGGCAAAGCATCTGTCCCTGCCCCGAATACATATTGGACCAATCCGTCCAGAGCACCTCAGCACCACAGTCTTGGTCCAGGCACTTCTGTGAGGTTAAGCCCCAGGAATACATCCCCGTTGACGTTGGGAGCGCTACGGTAATTATGCACAATACATGCATACGTACATACAAACAGGAGTACATGCAAACATATATGCATGCGTGCATACATAAATACATACATACATACATACATACATACATACATACATAAATACATACATACATACACACATACATACATACATACTGTATCAATTCATGTTATTGATTCAGTTTTGAATCGAAGACAAGGTAAAGATCTGACTTTTTTTGGGGGGGGGGGGGTGTTTTGTTTTTGGTAACTAAGGCCTGTTGTTTTGGTGTTGAAAAGATTTCTTTCCAGCAAGGAATTTCAATCTGAAAACATTTAGGACACTTCACAGGAACACAACTTTTGCAAGGGTGGAGTAAATAGGATCTAAAGATGGGTGTCTTACGATAGAATATGAAAATATGCGTAGTGCTGTGTATTTTAAATACTTCAATTTGGACGAGATCACACCCTGTAAATATCGCATTATCACATGATATTTGTCAGATGCCATTTTTGGTGGACTCTGTTTCACTTTCATACAAAAATGAAACGTTTCACTCAGTTGGGTATCGTCAAGATTCTATATTCATAATATATGAATTGTTCTTTGAATGGTCAGCATAAGATAGTATGGCAGAACGTGTACCATCATGATGGTCGATGCAAAACAAGACCAAAACAGCTGGTTTGCTATGCACACATTTTGCACTCCACTGGATTCCGCAAATGCTCGTCCTGTATGCCAGAAATTAAATGAAGAAATCAAAGTATCTTCAGTGTATCGGCCCGTATCTAGATAATCACGTCAAAACTTGTAATTGAGAGTAAGACACGTAACTCATGTTTGCATGTACAAACATATTTTGCATAATTTGATACTGGACTTACTTCGTTGTCAGCAATCTGGTTAGAAGATAATTCGGGGCGTCAAACACAAGATGATTCGTCAAGAAAGCTGCCGACTTACTGCAGTGGCATTGCTCATTCTGTGTCAAGGTAAGAGCGTCAGCCATGAGCAATAAAAATAAATTAATCATATTTTGTACTCTATGCTTTAATTTGTTATATTCTGAAGTCACAATCGTGTCACTCGACGCCACGATTATTTTCAAAATAGTATTTGTTTCTTACCACGTGTACAAGAGGCAAACCAATGTCTCCGTATTACATAATTAAATATGCGCATTTAGACGACACGATTATTAAGAGGATATTCATCATGCAACATATAAAGCCTCCTATATAGCTTTATGAACCCAGATGTTGCCGTTTATCAGGGGCTGGCCTAGATTTTCAAAAGAGAGGTGCAAATTGCGAGCACCATAGGCCCGAAGTTCACCGGAAAAGGGCGGGGGGGCGTTGGACCTCCTCCGAAAATTTTTGGGAAAAAATTGATACTCCCAGGCGCGTTCTCCTGGCATTTGAGAGTATTTTCACATGGACAATTTAATATCTGAGACGCACAGTATTCAGAGTCATTGCAATCAAGTTGGTTCATCATACCTTCTTTTTTTTTTCTTTTTGGCGCTCACAACATTCACATCTATATAGTGTAAGTCTACAGCTTGGCGACCTCTGACCGAGATATAGGAGGACACGTATTTAATATTTATCTTCTTTTTTTTGTTTTTTATTTGGGGGGGGGGTATTTTTTGTTGTTGAAAACACCATGAAGCTAAAAAGGGTCCTTTAAATTGTCCCTAATACACCCAGATTTGAATATTTGTCTTCAAGCTTGAAAATTCAAGTTCTGGATATTCAAATTAGCAACTTCGAACTTTGCAGTCTCATAATATTACACCTGATGCAGATATAACAAATTCAGAGACACTGTTAAGTTTCATTGTATTTTGCAGACATGGACCTTGTTTTTTTTCCTCATTGGGTGCTATTCTTAAACAAAAAAAGAACAAAAATAAAAAAAAAACACTTCAAAGCACTTTCTTGTTTCGCTATATCTAATAATTAGCACAATAATTCTTTAACATATGCCCCTTTAATAACCCAAACAAAACAGACCAAGAAAAAGAGCTCTGAAGTTGTACCAAATGAACATACAGGGATATCTAACAGGATACGTAAAGAGGCGAAATGACTGGATACTATCTCTTCAAAATATCCAAATGGGGACTAACCAACCGACTTGGCTGCTATATTGAAAATTGTGGATTCCACACCCAATGGTTTGCAAATGAGGATGGTACTGGGACAATCTTGGGGAAGGGGGGGGGTTAAATAATCGAAACCAAAAAGCATATATTTTGCAAATATTTCAGAGCATCGATAATGATATGATATATGTTGGGGCCGCGATTCATCTTGATATCCAGATCAAATGTATTTTTGTGCGACTGCCCGGCATTGCATTGCGCCATGATCAAAATGGGGCTCACCAACGTGCATGATTTGCTGACTCAAGGTATCGTGTTGCATTTGGGTTTGTAACTAACGATGATAACTCCTTCAGACACAACCGAGCGGGCAGATTAACGTTAAAGTAGCAAGTAATGTTTTTGAAGTATTTAACGGCCGTTTGCCCTGGTAACACGGAAAACAGACCCACAAATATTACGTTAACTATCACCGAACAACCTTTGCTGTGCTTTTGTGCAAAATAACGGCACACGACATCCAATTTCTCGATGAAATCTTTCAGCCAAGGTCGATCGTTTTTTATTAGAACAGGGCGGGTTGCAACTATTTTATTTTTTTATTTATTTATTTTTTTTATGTTTATAAAATATATTTGAGGTATATTGCACAAACCAAGCTTTTTGATGTTACATATAACATTTTAGAACCAAAAAGCACATAGAGTGTACATTGAAACGTAAAGATTATATCTGAGGGTATGAACAGTTTAACAATCATCGATTACATATACCTACAGAAAGTAAATTTAATTTGAAAAACGCGGTAATAGACCTAGCTGTTTCAATTTTATCCTCCAATGTTTTATTTTATTCTATTTCCATTTATTTATTTATTTATTTATTTATTTATTTATTTATTTATTTATTTATTTATTTATTTATTTATTTATTTATTTATTTATTTATTTATTTATTTGTTTATTTATTCACTTTTATTTATTTATTTATTTATTTATTTATTTTTATTTATTTATTTATTTATTTATTTATTTATTTATTCATTTATTTATTTATTTGTCTTTCTGTCTGTCTTTCTGTTTGTTTGTTCGTTTATTTTTTTACTTACTTATTCACTTATTTATTTTATATTTATTCATCTATTAATTATTTAATGTATTAATTTTTTTTATTTATTTAGTGCTCCACTCACTTATTGACTTTTACTAATTCATTTATTCATTTAATTTTTAATTTATTTATTTATTATATCCTAGAGGGGGTTTGATCAAACCCCCTTTCCCCTGCCATGACATAAATCTTACCGGAAGACAACGCAGAAGTTACATACATATGATACAGAGAGAAAATTGTTTAGTTTGACGTATTTCCCTTTTTTCTATCAGCGTCTTTAGTCA